>JAVTVY010052705.1:0-25076 GCA_036873755.1 Hanleya hanleyi
CTTCTTTAAACAATCATGCATGTCTGCATCTTTCTGTTGTACCAGCGAGAAGTATGTAGCACACTCTTGAAACAAATGGCGAAGCGCTAGACCCGGTAAACTCAAGCACTCTTTAAAAATGTCGACGTGCATTTGCTGACGAAAGAGTTGCACCATTTTCTCGGCCGCTTCCAGGAAAGGAACCACATCTAGGTTATTATACCATATCAGGAAATCTCGCAAGGTCTGCATATGTTCATCGTTCCATACCTGCTGTAGTTCCCGGTACGTGTCTTCCGGACATTCCACTTGCTTCAAATCATCAAAGAAGGCGTGCCGGAGTGGCAACTGTGTTTCCTGCAAACGGTCGAGCGATGATATATACGTGTAAGGGAACCTCCCTTTGGTTTGTGCACAGTTATAGGCCTTGACCCACTGATCATAGCTACAATTAGGAGCTAAGTAGTTCCGTACATCCAGGAAATGCAGTGACGTGGTAGTGAGGGCCATATGATTATTGATCTTCTTGATCACGGACTTGAGGGTATTCGCCTGGGCCAAGTAAGGGTAGAGAAATTCCTTCACCATGTTCAAATCATAGCGTCCCGAGTTGAAGCCGAGCACCGGTAACTGGCCTAGGTATTGTAGGAAGGGCACTTTCAATTTCTCCGCATACGGTTTCGGTAAAGGCACATCCTGCGACTGCAGAGGCTGCGACTGCAGGGACTCGGACTCGGACTCGGACTCTTCATCGTCGCTGAACGCTACACCGGGTACAGGAATGCGGTCGTCCAGTTGGTCCAGTACGTCCTGAAACTTGGCCACCAACAATTCCGTACTAGCCGCACTGACTTGCTCTAAATACTCCATCATGCGGGTAATCCACTCATGGGAGTCCCCCGTGGACACGAAACACACCGGAGCAGCGTCATAGCCAGGTACGTTGCTGGAAATACTGACACTCAGAGGAATATGGCGCTGCGTCCACTGCGTTTTGGCTGAAAACATGTCCATGGGCTCCAACAGGGCCTCAAAATCGTAACACGCCCGGTAGGGAAAATAACGGTCCTCTTCCGGTATCATCACACCCTCATCGGCCAGTTCCTGGAAAATAGTAGGTGCATTATGATACACGCCACCCGGATATACTCGCTTGACACTGTTGTCACAGATTTTCTCGTGGCGATGTAAGTCGGGAGAGCGAGGAAACACCCGATGGCATTGGGCACAACTGAAAGACTGAGCGTACTGGCTCATATTGGAAATCAGCGAAAAATGACTCACCCCACCGTTGTCGAACACATTGACTTTCATCGTAGCAGCATACCGTTCTGTTGATCGCCGAACCAATTCAGCCACAAATGTACCCTCCTCCTCGCGTCGTAATCGATAGACAAAGATATTAATGTCGAACAGTGTTTCCACGTCATCCAAATTCTTAAAAGGCACTCCACGGAAGTGCCGCGGGTCAATGTCTTGCTGCTGTAAATACTGTTCCCAATAGTCATCGGCCACTGTGTCACAAGACTGGGGGTTACACTCGTCCACATGCACGGCCAAACACCGAAACAGACATTTCCGGTCTTTGTAGGGCCCCTTTACCCCTCCTGTTAATGCATACAGGCCGGGTCGATGAAGCAACCACGGAGGGAGTAGTACAGGAGCACCGATAGGATGATCTCTCATTTTCGTGACGAAAAATGTGACGTTGGTCACCATTTCCACCAACCATTGGGTATTGGGGCGTTGCATCCGGGCCCATTCCAATGGATCCAACGTAGTCAATTGGTCGATGAGTGGCTCCAGAGAAATCGCATCCGTCACCGTGAACGGCTGATCAAACACATAGGTATTATTGCTGGGATAATAATACCGCACCTGATCCGTCGCCTTGTGCCGTAAAATGTACCCGAATGTCATATTCAACTTGAACGCTGTCACCTGATCTTTGAAAATGTTCTCGGCATAGGTAGACAGATACGTGAGGTCCTGCAGTCGGTAGTTATACAAGTCCAATAGACGACGGTCACGGTGAAAACAACGGCGTATGGTAGCCCAGTGACGTTGATAAATGTCCCTGACACGCTCATCTTCAGGCAAGACTTCAACCGGAGGTACTGCTGGGTCCCAGGGAAAATCTTCTCCACGTCTCATGCTTTTCGTCTCATACAAGCGGATAGGCAAGCAGGCAGGCAGGCAGGCAGACAGGTCAGGTAAGTCAGATTGAATGCACCCCTACCCTAAAAATCGACTCCTTTTATACGTTTTTCTACAATCCGCCATCTTGTACCCAGCACCCACCATCCACACACAGGCCGCCATTTTGAACCCAGCACCCACCATTCACACACAGGCCGCCATTTTGAACCCAGCACCCACCATCCACACACAGGCCGCCATTTTGAACCCAGCACCCACCATCCACACAATCCGCCATTTTGAACCCAGCACCCACCATCCACACAGGCCGCCATTTTGAACCCAGCACCCACCATCCACACAGGCCGCCATTTTGAACCCAGCACCCACCATCCACACAGGCCGCCATTTTGAACCCAGCACCCACCATCCACACAGGCCGCCATTTTGAACCCAGCACCCACCATCCACACATGCCGCCATTTTGAACCCAGCACCCACCATCCACACACACGCCGCCATTTTGAACCCAGCACCCACCATCCACACATGTCGCCATTTTGTACCCAGCACCCACCATCCACACAGGCCGCCATTTTGAACCCAGTACCCACCATCCACACACACACGCATGCGCACACGCCCAATTGTAACGTCACCAAAGGTTCTGCGCATGCGCAGTGAGGCGCTATTTGTTCAATTCACGCTTTGTATACTACTCAGATCTACTCGGTACTTTTCGAAACATTTCACCGGTTAGGTCCGAGACCCTTCCATCGTGTTTTTCGTGGCGAAACGTGAAAAACGAAATCAAACAACCCAAGTAAAACCCACAAAGAAATATAACACCCCCCCCCCCCTCATACCCCATACAGCCATTTTCCAGTATATTGTATATTGTAGAGATAAAGTCCGTGTTCCGCATTTTTTATATTTCTGTGAAAACATACACCCACTCCCCCACCGTACCTCTGTCATCCCGATAAGCCCGGGGGACCGACATTAGCCCTTTGGAATAGAGTCGATAGGAGTATATTCTAGGGTAAAGTCCTTGTTCCGTATTTTATATCTGAAGAAATTTTACATGCACCCACCCTGCCTCTGGAGGGCAGCACCATTGATGCCAAAGGGGAATCCCCTTTTTGTTTGTTTATTTCTTGTGGAGACATACTGGACAATAAACGCTCGACCCTGGGGTCGCACGGATGCTACACTCGTCCTAATAACATCGTCCAACACAGCGTTCGAAATGGCGGCCTGCTATTGGCTAAAAGCAGGCCAAAATTTTGACAAAGCAGGCGATGTAGCAAATGACCTGCTAAAAAAAAAAATCTTGACCGAAAGTAGCAGGCCATAATTTTCCTGGCCATTCCTACTTATATATAATTTTGTTTCCGTTGCACACAACGTAAGTTGAATTCTTCGTGGGTGATATCATCGTACAAATACTCCACTAAAAAAAAATCTGCAGAACAAGGCAGCGGTTGAAATAACGCCTGCCTACCTACCGCCGCCGGCGCCGGCAAGTGAATTTTTCCGGTGGCAAGTTGCAAAAAAATCTATCTGTCGCATGCGGAAAGTAGGATTCATCCAGCAAAAACGATAAAATGCGATCAATTTTCGTAAATACCTTTTAGGAGTCTAGATCTATCTGAAGGAACGGACAATCCAAGAAATAATCCATTGAAAATTTATTTCAAGCCGATCTTTGGTCATTGTTGTTCGACTTCTCGGTCAACATTTCCCGCGCCAATTTCACTTCCGGTTGTGCGCCTATCCTTGCGCAGTAGTCCGGTGCATGCAAAAGTCGGACCTGTTACGAAACGGAATCGGACTATCTGTTTTTTTTTCCAGTTAGTACCGATGGTAAATAATATCGTTGGCTTCTTTTCTTGGGCTTCTATTCACAAGCTGAAGTTTTTCTAAGCAGCTGCAGACATTTCAGTTAATTGATAATTCTAAGGGGACTCTGGTGGCTTATTCTAATTTATTGGAATCAGCAATTTACAAGGGGAGATTTTTGATAAATATAAGTAAATATAGTTCACATGATTTAGTCAACAACAAATCTTTTGCAGAAATTAGGGGAAATAGTTGTCTTTGACATATCAAAGTTTGACATCAACTTTCCATTGGTACTCGAAGTTTTTAAAGAACGTGTGCCAAATAAAAACAATTAATAATAATAAATATATAAAACGCCCACCTCATTTTTAGTTGGACAGTCAGCGAAGTTTTAGTGAAGTTTGACAGTAAAAAAGCCCCACATACATAAAACTTATGTCTTATGCAGTCAAATAATTAATAATTACAGCATTCAGCATCATCATAATTTCCTCCCAAGGTCATGAGAAGCTATAAAAGATTAATTAACAGAGGCCTTATTGGTGGATTTAAACATGTAGAAAAAAAATAGCTGCCCAACTTCATAAATAGCAGGTGATGTTAGATTTGACCAGCGATTTTTTTTTTGATGAAAAAAAATAGCAGGTCATCACAAATTTCCTAATTCGGACCCTGCAACACCTATAGATTATGTTTATTAATATAATTACAAGCGTCTAGTCCGTCATTCATAATCCAGCCGTCGTCCATTAGAGAATATCCGCGTCCATAATCCAAAGACCTATTCCATTTTCCACATAACAGTATTAGCAGCAAATTCAAAAAGACAATCATAGTATACATACACATAGGCTTGTTTCCTGCAATAGAGAAGCGGCCAACAGTTTTCAATGATGCCGGCAAGTCTTTCTTGCCATGGTTTTAGGTATTTTTTTCGACCCTCCCCGTTCCAAGGTCACACCCGATCGAGTCAGGGAGCTCTCGTGTTGGAGGTAGTTTTTGGTCTCTTGAGCTGGTGGCGCCCCCTGACGGAACTCCGTCATCTCCCTGGAAAATGGGCCTTTAAATACGCTTTGTATACTACTGACGTCCTTCTCGTCACACCTCGATAAAAACCCGAATGACTTAGTGGCACGATTCCGGACTGAAGACGGACACAAAAGCCTGTGATGATTAGGGCCTCGTTGCTGGTTGCTTATGCTTCGATGACTTCTGTCTGTGTCACGCAGGATTCTAGGACTGTGTGATGTTGTTGACTAAGCTCTTCTGTCGACACCAAGACAATGCTGGGCCCATACGCTGCTCAAAACCGATCGAAGGTCGGCCTACATCATGTCTAAAGGTAGTCCGTTTTGAGGTACAGGGACAGTTTGTGCTCTAACACATTAGGCACCTGGTGGGAGATATGTAAGAGTAAAATGGCCAGAGTTTATTCAGTAAGCCGACGACCGTCGGTGGTTCTTGATTCAGAATCTTTCACATCAGAATGGTTCACATTTAATTCACATAACGAGAGTAGCAGCTCAGGGCTACAATTTACAGAAAGAATAAAACACATTTGTAAAATCTGCTTATATTACAATAAACAATAGTAAATATATAGTTACCATATTGGAAGTCAATCAATCCGGAAATATGAAATATTGACCATAAGCCAACAAGGTTCATTAAAAATACAGCACTCATAATATCACAAAGACAGCGCTGCGAATAAAATAGTCTCTCACAAGGACAAAACCATAATCGCAAAATGTCAACACGGTCCGGTCACACATCCACATTGATAGAAGTTCAGGTCACACGAACGAACTAACACATTTGACATTATATGTCAAATAACGATTTGACTCTGCGTAATAACTTACCATCTACCATTTCAATAGGGATACGGCTAGTCTGTATATTTACATTTTACTGGTCAATCACTCCAAGATAGCGTCATAAACATAGCTCTACGTTTGATATGCTGTTTATAATTTATCAATACGTTTAGTCATGGGCGAAGTTACATTTTAAAGCTGTAATATTTGGATATATATATACAAATAATCACTAACCTTTCAGCATACAAGATTATTCCTCACTTGCAACCCCAGATCTCCGTCCGTTCTACGCGAGGAGAATTTCGGCAAGGCTTTGATGTAAGACCTCCCATTGAAAAGGTAATATCCTGGACTGACAATACAACTTGCAGCAGATCATTTGTCAATTATATTTCGTGAGTCTAACACCAAATCGTTGCCAGAATTTCTCAACTGTGCCCGTACACGGAGTAAAGAGCATATTTATCTGAATGGAGCTGAAACGTTTGCTACTACTACTTCTATGTACGTGGGATAATGGATGTTTCAGATCCACAGAGTGCGCAGGGTCCCCAAGACAAACTGTCAGGCTACTGGGAACGCACTCGGGCACTGATCCTGGCCAACGAGGGAGTTCGATTCAACCTGTCACATTGTCTGGATCGAGGAGGTTGGAAAGGAAGACCTGTAATGACAACCAAAGCAAATTAATGCAATACTGACATATAATTCTTTGAGCAGGTATACAGGATTCAAATCGTGGTAGCGTATAATCCCTGCAAAGAAGATCCCTACTCTATGAATTATCTGTACTCTTATAGTTATCATTAACCGAAGTTCAATAGAAAATATATACAAAATATATATAGCCCTAGCTATAACGCGAGCAGGCCTGGTCACAGCCACAGTCTGGTCATGACCGGTTCTCTCATGGATGGGTCCAGCGTCTATCTTCCTTCCCCAGGGCTTTGTAGTAGGATCCAGCGTCTATCATCCTTCCCCAGATGCACGTGGAAAGGTCCAACGTCAAGCTTCCTTCCCCAGGTCTTCGTTCACTCCCGTATGGATGAACACTGCGTCGTGTCTCGTCTTACACGACCTGGTCCTCCCGTGGTTATGTCCGACGTGTGTCTTCCTTCCCCCGGTCTTCCTCCCTCGGGTGGTATGGACTTCTCGTCGTCGTCGTGTCTCGTCTTACACGACTAAGCCCCTCCAAGCGTTGATAACCGTCAATGGATGCGGACGGCCTGGGCACGACAGTACTATCACAGTACAAAGGCTTCTACGGCACCGGCCCGTCTCTCTGTAACACCGCAGGACTATTCAACTGCACGGCTCACCACAGCAGCAGACGGCACCCCTCGTAGGAATACACCCCCAGGCTTCAGCGACCCCGCTCACGGCGACTCACTCCGCGGCCCGGCTCCAAGGATGAATCATCAAGGCTAGAGTTCACGGCTACACGGTCCACATAGGATCGGACATCAATAACACACGGTGGATAGGCAGGCACCTGGTCTAGTAACCCTCTCCCTATACTACTGTATGGGCACCTGGAATCGGCACCCTCCTTCTATACTACTGTATGGTCAACTAGTATAGGAACCCTCCTTCTATACTACTGTATGGTCAGTTGACCCTTGAACCCTCTCTCTATACTACTGCAGGGTCTTCCGCAATAGATGGGCATCACGTCTAGGATTCCCCCTCTATATACTACTGTATGAGACAGTAGTAATCTATCATTAGCCGTGAATTACTCAATATATGTACAGGGTGGTGAGAGACTGTATGCTTATGGGGCCGTGAATGGATAATCGTTTATCGTACGATTGACTGGGTAGGTGTATATATATCAAGCTATAGGCTCGAACCTATAGCTTGTGGGTGTTAGCGTGAATGTATTTCAACCCGTAGGTTGTGTATTAAGTACATGTGTGCATGAATAATTGTTTATGTAGGAACTGTGTATGATATGGTTTAGCTACATCTTCTTCACAGGGACTCGCATCCCTTACCAGATACAGCTTAATAGATACACGAACCACAGCGCAATCTTTGAACAACTGTGCGATACGGTTGAAAGCAAAGAGAGATGCGGCTAATGTATGGCCATGCTATCGACTCTAACGCCGTTAGTTAATTCCCAGAGCTGGGCCCGTACTGGCGTACGGTAGAGAATAAGAATAACCATTGGCGACAAGCGTCTATACTCTTAACTTCCAGCGCAATATTCGTTCAACTGTGCATTACGGTTGATGCCGAATAGAGATCGAAGTAGAGTAAACACGGCCCGGACATGTGAATGTAAGTGTGTGTGAATGTATGCAATGATGATGCTATAATATTCGGCGGCCTGGTCCCAAATTCGGCGGCGGCACAAATTCGGCGGCGGGCTTTCTCCGGCCCGGCAATGTACAAATTCGGCGGCGGGCTTCTCCGGCCCGGCAATGTACTGGATTCTTCTCCCCAATATATTTGGCGTGTGCTCTCACCTCGATGTTTCTGCTGGTCTGCCTCGTTTCAGCGAGAGTCCGGCTTATATAGGGCTACCGCTCTTCTGCGGATAAAGGTAGAAACACGTCGTCGAAGATGACAGCGCCCTCTTTATTGTCACTTACACCACTTCCCGATCAGTTTATCTGGACTTCGCTGGATAAATATGGCTATGGAGGAACAAACCATAATTCATAACGGACATAACTGGTAAATCTCAGCTTCCAACTCCCTCTAGTTAATTCATACGAAGACCGCAAAGTTCACTGTTCCTCATCTGCATATTCACTGGAATCGACTTCCGCATTCCTGACTGACGTCATTTTCAGCGAAGCGAGTGGGCTTACCAGAGTCCCTTCCACCGTCCAGACTGGTCGTTTGAGATAACTTCGCCGGGATTTCGAGGCATTGTCTGTCTCCCGGATTATTATAGTTCATTCTAGGCAAATTACAGCGTTGAATTCCATCAGGTAAGTCAACCGCACACATAAACACAATGTAACTTTCGATTTCACAGTAGTCACGTGTCAGAACACAAGCAGTGGCTGATTAAAGGGGATCCCAAGGGGTCGTTGTCATTCTGCACTTTCGTTACAGAGCCAACAGCCGCCAAGAGGCGATCCACCATTTAAGACTACCTAAATTGACATCTGAATCTAAACACCTGGCCGGTGAATTCGTGTCGCCTTACACAGCTGACAGTGTTATACAGGCAGCGAGGCACGCTTCAATGACCAACCGATTAACCCCATCTACACCGAAGTATTAACCCTCGCAAATGAACTAAACCGCATACTTCATAATGACTATTACAGATATTTTGAGTTTTCTTCCATGTGGGTGGCAGCATTTCAGCGCCTTCATGAGTTGGATACAGCTTCTCCTTCTCTGAATAAGATTTTCAGATTCTCAAATACACCAATCCAGTACCGCACCATTGTTTAAACCTAGCAAATACATCACCCTGAAAGTGGAGGCGCGTCCCAGTATCAGTTCCACACCGGATGAGTTAATCGATGGCATCGAATTTATCCACCAGTTTGTTCCAGGCGATAGCAGAGATTTCCAGGTATTTCTTTCCTTTCATTTTCTAGGATGATGACGTGGTCATAGGCGAGTAGTGTTAGGCTCGTATGAATGGTTCATCTTTCCGTTCGACCTTCAGGTGGATGATAAGGTCAGTGAGCATCGGAGGCTCTCATGGCTTGATATGCGGCCTCGGCTCAGTGTGCAGCATCACTGTCCTGTCGATTCTCAGGTGGATATGAAGTCATCGCTCTGGTACGTAGTTTCGGAGATATAGTCCCCGAGACCCTCACTTTGCTGTGAAGGCCTCTATCGTTATTGCGTTCAGATTCATTGTCGTTGATTATGAAGACCGCGATCATCATAGACTCCTGGGCCTATACCGAGAGGTTGGGCTCCCGTCCGTAGAAATAGTATTCATCTCGGTAAGTCAGCAGATGTCTAGCCTGATTTGGTTTGGTAGTCAGTTTGGTAAAAAAAATTTAAAAAACGCTCGTTTTTTAAAGCACCAGAATAGAGAAATCTATGTGGAGTCCAAAGTAGTATATAAAGGCTATTTGGGCGCGCATTGACCTACTTCCGACAGAGGGCGCTGTGGTGTTATGTGGTGCTCATGTGACGATCACGTGATCAAGAGGTCTAGATCACGTGATCGAGATGTCAAGGTCACTATTGTTCCGTCACGTGACCGGAAGTGACCCCTGGTGATGTATTCTTCCGCGGTGATGCGGTCCGGCGGTGATACGTTCACTTCCGCGAAGAGAAAGAAGTCCCGAGATTTCAAATCCTCGGCAATGTCCGGGAATGTCCGGTCATCTATGGAATGCAAAGGGTTCCCGATAATATTGCCATCTATTTGACTAGCATAAATGGCAAGTGGTGAACCCCCAGTTTCTCCATACAGTGGGAGAATGGAAAGGGTCCCAGCGGGAATTGAACCAGGTTCGCTTTACCTAAAGGCCAACACGATATCCATGACACCACGAGCCAAGGTTGAAAATAACATATATATATATATATTTACTAGCGGACTGATCACAATAACGTTAGGGTGGATAGGCCCATACTGGCGCACTGGACAATGTTGAGCCTAATGGGAAACCCACGCAATGTTATTGCGGTATGGGTTGTGGAATCTTATTTTTCACGTCTCGCCATGTAGAACACGATGGGCGGGGTCCCGAAGCGATTGGTTGAATTTTTTGGAAAGAGTCACTGTACGCATGCGTAGTGGGTAAATAGCGCTGGGTGGACGTTTTGGGGGCGAGAGGGGCCCTACTGGTCCGATTAGGTCGATTGAGGTACCAATGTGAAGCATACGTCAGGAAGCATCCGACGGGATGAGGGTGACGTGGAAATGACGTCATTCTGCGCATGGGCAGTAAAGAAAGGGTATGGAAATAGACGTTTTGAGGACGAGGTTGGCCACTATTGGTTGGATTGGGTCGAGTGAGGTATCAATGTAAAGCATACGTGAGGGAGCACCCGACGGTATGGGTGTGGGGTAGGAATATCGTCATTCTGCGCATGCGCAGTAGACAAAGTATATGGAAATAGACGTTTTGGGGTCGAACTGGGCCACTATCGGCCCGATTGAGTCGTATGACATGTCAATGTGAAGCATGCGTGAGTGAGCATCCGACGGGATGGGTGAGACGTGGAAGTGACGTCATTCGGCGCATGTGCAGTAGACAAAGTTTATGGGAATAGACGTTTCGGGACCGAGGGGGGCCACTTCCGGCGCGATTGGGCCGAGTGAGGTGTCAAAGTGAACATGTAAAATTAGGGTTTGTCCCGAAAATATAAAATGCTGAACACGGACTTTACCCCTAAAATAGGGGAAACCCTTATCATCCATGTCCAAAAGGGTCAATATCGGTCCCCGGTTTATACGGTAACGAATCTCAACTAACGACAGAGCCACACCATCACAAGGGTCGTGGAGACTATATCTTCAAGACTACGTACCACAGCGATGGCTTCAGTTTTACCGCTGATCCAACTTCACCTTCATATACACCTGAGAGTCAACAGGACAGTGATACTGAACACTGACGCCGAGGTCACACATCAAGCCATGAAAGCGACCGATGGCCCTCCACTCACTGACCCTTATTATTCATTTGAGGGTCGACCCGAAAGATGGACCTTTCATACGAACGTATACTACTCGCCTCTGACCACTCCATCATCCTAGAAAAGGAAAAGGGAAAAAATATCTGGAACTCTCCTCTATCGCCTGGAACAAACTGGTGGATAAATTCGATGACAGCGACCCACTCATCCGGCGGGGGACTGATACGGAGACGCGCCGCCACATCCAGGGTGATGTATTTGCCAGGTTTACCCAATTATGTTGGTGGGATTCTGGATTTGTGCAGCGGAGAATCTGACCATTTTGTGAATTGACCATTTTGTGAAGGAGAAGCTGTATCCACTCATCAAGGCGTTGAACCTGCCCCCCACATGAGAGGGACTCCAAAATATCGCCCACCAGGTGTCTATTGTATTAGAGCACCAACCGATCGTGTACCTCTATACGGCCTACATTCAGACATACCTGATGTACTTTCGATTGGCTTTGAGCAGCGTACGACCCCAGCACTGTCTCGGGTGTAGACAGCAGAGCTTGAGTCAACGACACCGCACAGGCCTAGATACCTACGCGACAGAGAAATAAGACATCGAGGCATTAGCAACCGTCAACGAGGCCCACATCATCACAGATTTCCGTGTCCGTCTCCAATCCGGAATCCCGCTACTAAGTGTAACGTGAAGGAGGTCCCGCGGTTTCAAGCAACCTTGAGACGTGGATTACAATCCCGGACCCCCGCACTGGATGTGATAGATTGACTTCCCACCCACTGCCAGGTACGGACGGCTTCTGATTGGACAAGAGCAGTCGGAGATTGGTAGGGACGGCTTCTGATTAGACAATATAAGAGCACACGACAATTGTAAACACACCCATAGCGGCTACTCCAGCGTGGTTGTGTTGTGATAGATGGGATAATAAAATGTAATCCTTGTTGTTGTTATTGGACTAGCCAATCAGAGCAGGTCTTAGTACGGACTACGCCCGTGGAGCCACGTTATTGGGTGGGCGTGTGTGTGCGTGTGCGTGCGTGCGTGCGTGCATGCGTGCATGCGTGCCTGTGTGCGTGTGTTCGTGTGTATGTGCGTGACTATGTGTGTGTGTGTGTTCTTACTCACATCAGAGTTAGAGCGTCACCGTGTTGGATGCATTAAGGTCGATGTTGAGGACGTTGTGACGGTGGGTCCCGTAATTCCCCCTCAAACGGATAGGCCTAAATGGTTACATCGCGTATGAGTATAGCCTCTCTATTCCTAGGGTTACGGTTGCGGACACAAGTTTTTGTCCATTAGGAGCTTCAATATGACCTAATATATGCCTAACTCCTTCGTACACGACCGACCCTACGACAACCATGTACCTAATTTCATTGTGCATCTCCAAGGTCTACATGCCCACTATGTTAGTGCATTGAGGTGCAGATAGCCGCTCAGTCATTCGTGCGTTCCTAATTCGACCGTATTTGTGCTTTCTTTACTATTCATGACGTCACAATGACATCACTTTCAAGGGAAGTTAACTCTACCATGCTACCACCATGTCCAACCCAACAGCACCAGTATGCCTGAGTTCAACAGACTCGTGTCTGCTCTGGATACACTGTAGGGTCCACTAGTCACCGCCTATGGGTTAGTATATATGGGTGTAGGGATGTCTGAAGGGCGCACCCGAGAGACGCTGCACTTTTTCTACTACCGATGACGTCAACATTAACGACACAGATGACACTACGAGAGCTTCATTTGGAGACTATGGATCACCCCCCCCCCCGCTCCCCCCACCAAAAAAACGTTCAAACACGCCTGCGTGCACCCCCGATTACCCGTTTTCGCTACTACGCCTGGGCGCAGGCGCCCCATGAGGTCATTCCGCTTCCAAACAACCTCAATTGTCGTCTACACACCAAACACTTCAAGACAAAACCCTGGGCACCATATCTGGACCACGGATGGCCCGCCTCGACTCCAAACATCCAACTGAAATGCCCGCTTTCTATACTAATGCTAGACTGCGCATGTACAGAATGACTTGTGCAGACCCACTCACTACTTCAGTTCGAATATAACCCAAGAGAGCTTCAAAATGAGACCACCCTGCGCACTTCCGAAACTGCTATCTTTATATACTACACCCCAACTGCGCATGCGGAGATTGACGCAACTTCCAGCAAAAACACGTCAATCTCACTCCACCCCACAAAAGCTTCAATATGATACTCCACACGCCGCATTCGGACAAAGGATGGTTCCTATATCGCCCAAAAACGTTCCTGTCCACCTATAAAATACCCACTTTCGCTACTAATGTCCAACTGTGCATGCGCAGATTGACCGCATTTCCTGTGCAAACCATGCCAGTCTGGCTCTACCCCTCGAAAACTGCAATATGCTACTCCACACAGTCCATTTTGACCAAAGATGGTCCCTAGAAATGCCCTCTTTCCTTAATATTTCGCAACTGAGCATGAGTAGCATGACATGACTTCCAATAAAATCCATGCCAGTAGTATTCTACATATCGAGAGCTACAAAGTGACACCAAACACGGTCTATTTAGACCAAGTATGGTCCCTCAACCACTCAGACACACACCGATGCACCCGCAAAATATCCACTTTCGCTACTACTTCTACTGATGGCGTCACCAATAACGTCACCCATGACGTAGACAGCCCCGTTTATGTAGTCTACACCACGAGATCTTCAATACGAGACCCTACTTGCCATATTTGCATGAGATATAGCCTCTCAATCGCTCAAATACGACTCCTCGTGTCATGACGTCACTTCATGACGTCACTTCCCATCCAAACCACACCAAGCGTTCTCTACCGATTGTTGATTGCCTGGCTCATTGGAACATTTCCCGCGAACACTGATCGAGAGTGAAACTGAGAAATATAAATTCCCACGAATAAAAGGGCATATACGGCGTCGTTAGTCCACCCGAGTGAATCATGCTACACGCTAAAGCGTTGAAGTGGGGATGACGTGACTTCCGGATCACGGCACAGTTCCGGGATGTGCACTGTGGGATCGCGGTTGGATGCAAAACTAACGGACATCTGTTGAAAATGCCACGAAACGGATCGTGCGGTACGCATATCTGGATGATATAAAAGTCCACCTCGGACTGGATAGCCTGGTGGAGTTACCTTTCCTGTAGAGTACAGAGTGAGTGAGGTATGAGTGAGTGAGCCTATCCCAACGCCCGTCTTCACGAAATGACGCCCTAATACTGGGGAGTATGACCCTACACTCACACAAGACACCTGGGTGACCGGGTGCTGTACTGCCTGGCCTGATCAGTTCCCAGTATAATAGGTACTGTGGGCACTCTCTTGTCCTAGTATGTATGCGCCGTTGAGAAGTGGTTGAAAATGGTTGAAAAAGAAGTTAAATAATTCTCAAACAGTCGCTCAACTATGCCTAACCCATAACGTCTTAACGTCTTGACCCAGAGAGAGAGAGAGAGAGAGAGAGAAGAAATCAGCAACAACCATCCTCCACCATGCAGGTCTATATAGCCTACTTCTCACCGGCCCTGCATGCACATTTGAGCAGTACTGTTATTAATGGTAATACTATTACACCACCTTCATAAGATTTCGGTATATGTTGATGAAGGCCTATTTTAAGCGGAGAAGAGGCTGAAGGGCACTCTCTCTGAAGTTGCGGACGGAAATGACATGGGGCGTCTCTTGAGTCAAAACAAAGCCGTATGCGAAAACGTGAATTCAAAAAAAATCCGAGGGAAGAAATATACAACATATTGCCTGGCGTTTAATTAGTTCAAATATGGGCATATTAGGAAAGGCGATGAGATCACGAAGGATGTTCGAAAGGTGTCTAGTGAGCCTTTATCAGCACTCAGATCAAGTATAAACCATGCTGATGTTTAATCATTGAATGTGCACGGCGTTCAGCTGTTTTAATGGACAGGCGTTTTTCTGAGTCGCCCACGTTTGGTGTAGAACTGCGTCAATTATAGCATTGGTGCTTTCTCGTTGGCGTAGGGCGTTAGGGGATTGTGTAAAATGTCTGGGGTATTTAAAATTCAACTACGGAAGCTTTTGATTTTAATGATGCGTTAAAACAGGCGTTTCTTTTGATCGATGGCTCTGACATACGCTGAAGCCCACATCATCTCCGGGTCTTTCAAATTGAAGCTATTTGGTTGATTTTAATGTGGGTCACGAGGGCGGCATACTCTTGATGTAAATCCTGTCGCAGTCTGGGTAACAATGTGTTATGGGCTAAAATTTCGGACTCCTCTTTCGAATAGCTACTGTGGCCCACAACATCTGCCCCATCTCGGGGTCAAAGTATTTTTCGAATTTATCTCGCTATAACATTGCGTGTACAGCATTGGAGTCAAGCGTGTAATCCCTTGGCGTTGTGCTGGACCGTTACGGTTGGGTAATGAAAGTTCTCCGTGACTGGTGGTATGAAAGGGACCCGTTGTATGGGGCGGACTGGATAGGGGCCTGCTCTAGGAAAGCTCCCATGTGTTTACCCCTGTGTACTAGATGGATTGTCTGAGGGTCGCAGATTCTGGCTATGATTGTCTTATGGCCGTTCGCCGGGTAACAGATGTATCGTCAATCGGCGATCTTCAAGGATATGGGCTTTTAAATAAAACAAACAGGTAGGCACACGGACCAGCTGTTTTGGCTCCAAACACGCGGATTTGCGCTCTCTGGATGGGACTGTTGAGCAGTACGAAGTATCGGCATTTCAAGGCAATCTCTCCAGACGCCTTCCCTTGAGGAAAGAGATTCTGGGTCAAATAGACGACGGACAGATTCCAATAATGGGACCCTTTGGTAAACATGTCGGCGATGTTTCCCGCACCCATCAGGTCATCCAATACTACCACGTTGGCCTGCACGGAATCGAACTGGCGCTTGATCGATATCGTAAGGAATGCTGCGGACGAAGCTCACATTCTTTAATATCGTAGTTCAATAGAATGGCTGCCACTGGCTGTAGCATCAGACAGTACGGGTATAGCTGCTGGGCCCTTCCTCTAAGAAGGGATGCTCATCGTAACTATATTCGACTTGTTGGGCCCATATGGGGACACGGCGGTGTCTCTTAGCTGTGCTTACAATGAAGGTGCTTGAACATACTGACGCCTCGAGAGAAGGTTCGATAACCGTACACGTACACGACATCTTGATTGCTGGGAGAATAGATCGGAACTGATGACGGACACGTGTTAACCCCTATATGGACAGATGGCACCATCGCCGCCATCACCACCACCGCCGCTGCTCTCACCACCACCATCAGAGCCTATTTGGTCCAAGAGCGACACAGGCGTTACAAAAGGCACACACATGCAGGGTATTCGGTGAGATATCATTAGTTAAGCCAACACAATCTGTACACCTTCGCAATAATAACAATGAATGGTTTAATGACAATTATCAAAGGGAAAGGAAAACATATACAAAGGCAAAAAATAAATAGATGAATGCAAAACGCAATGTTAATAGGGTAGTGTTGACTCAAGCGAGTAAAGTATATACCAAATATTTTTAAAAAGCCGGAAAGGAATCAAAAAAAAATGACAAAAAAATAGAAATCTGAAAACCAATGATCCTAAAGCATTTTGGAAACTTCTGAAAAGGGAAGATTAAAATTGAATAGTTGAATAGCAAGCCTAGTGATTATGCTGAAAATGATGATTTTGCCTTTCCAACTCACAATGAAGTGGATGAGAAAAATGACATTTTGAATGGTCTTTTCACAAAATATAAATTGAAAATGTAGTAAAACGTTTAAAAAACAATGAAGTAAGTGGTGTCGATGGCATCTTAAATGAATTTATTAAGCATTCCGTTGACAGGATGATATCATTCTGGATTGAATTATTTAACCGTTATTGGTATTATTAAACATCTGTATAAAAGTAAAGGTGACCCGAATGACCCTAACAATAACAGGGGTATTACTCTTTCAAGCTGTATATAGTCCGGCAATATCGTGAAAGTATTGAGCACTTCGAGTTAATAGCATGAAATTTGGTATAGTGCTGGACAAATGCATGCTGATCATTACCTGATACAGGACCACTCAAATAAGTTTTAATAGGGCAGCTTAATTCAAGATGATCGCTATAGCCGTAGCTCCATACATGGAGAGCAACAGAACATGGTGACATTATCATTTAAATATGGATTTGGTACATGCAATGCAGCATAGATTTGACCAGTGATGTCCACGATAATTCCTTGTAAGCATCACATAACAGGTTTTCATCATAGCGATTAATCCAAGATGGCCGCTACATCCCTAACTTGTCAATATTTGGAAAGCAGGTAAACTTGGTGATATTATCAGTTATATTTGGATTTGAAGTATGAGAGATCATAGATGTGGCTGTAATACCTATTTGATAGATCCAGTCATGACTTTCCTGCATCTGTGGGATATCGATATCGAATCATAAATAGACGACATCCTTATTTGGGATTCAGAACCGCAGCAACTCAAGTCACAGGTTTACTTCACCTTGCAAATTCTGCAGCATCTGGGTTTCATTCCTCACCGTCGACAGTATATCGGGGTGATCTTCGACGCCAACAAAGAGATCGTCCTGCCCCCGGAAGATTGCTGAGACAAGACTCAAAACATTTTGTCCACCCAGTCGAGATCGTTACGGCAATGGCAAAGCTCGCTGGAGCTCCTGTCATCGACTCAAGACCTAACGCAGTTCGGATGGCTTCAGATGCGACCTCTACGGTTTCATTTATTCCTGCAATCGCCATCAATCAACCCTCGAAATCCGGTGGCGCGTGACCTTCATCCGTTCTTGTGGTGGGCGGCCGGTAGAAGATCGTCGAGCACGATTGGTGGATCGCCCACGAAGGGTACAGCATGGCCTGGAGTGACTGGATGGATGGGTTGAATGAGCGGCGGATCGACCTCTATGGCCCCATTTGCGTACACTTCGACATACGTAAGATGACTTGCGAATCGTGTGTCTCCATTATCGCGAAGCGATATCCAGTACTTTACCGGATTGTGTTCGGCCTTCATCCGGCGGAGAACAGACCCGAGAAATCTGAGAAATTACAGGTTTTCATACCACTTCTGAAACAGATATTGCCTGGGCTTACAAAATATATAGGTATGTATAACTTTCGTATCATCCAAGAGGTGTAGTGGATCTGAAATTTTGAACAAGTAGTCCATCATATGACTCGAAAATGGCGAGTTACGTTGAGGTTACGTCGGTAGACTTTAGCTGATTGGCTGACGAAGTCACGTGGTATTGATTTATGGAAATTCCCTTCTGCAGTTGCCGAAAGTAGGCTGAACATGGATACACACGATCCCAGGGTCTTACCGCGTATAGATGACCGAGATGGTTACAGGTTGCTATGGCCCCGGAAGGTGGATTGCTGACAGGTGACTCCTCAACTCGGAGCTCAATCTCCGTCGCCTTAGGTGGTCCATCGATTTGCCTAGGCTCAGGTTGTGTGACAGATGGGATGGCAGCTGAATGAACCTCAGAAGATGGTGGGTAGGTGGTCCCTCTATGGGCCAAAATGGCTCCCATATCAAACTTTCTTCGTTATCTCCGGGACGACAAAATATTGGGAGCTGACACTCCGAGACATTATAGTTTATCATACTGGGGTCATTTGTAGCCCATTTGCATAAGCCGCCGAGTAGAGGATCATGGGTAAAGTCAAGGTGGCGGCCACCTGGGCACTAGAAAAATGATGTTTTCGTCATTTTTGTTCAAAATTTCTGATTTTTCGGGATGAAAAGTGTTCAAAAACTATTTTATTTCACATCACATCAATATTTACTAATTTATCACGCAGCTTTTGCGGAGAAATTGCACAAATAAAAAAAATCGAAAAATCTGACTGCGGAATCGACCAGAAAATGCCGTTTTGAAAATGACGTCACTGAGACGTCATCAAAACGGCCATCTTGTATTTTTTTGTACACTTTCTTATAGAGCTTGACCCAAGGGTATAGTGTGGTAATTTTCATCCCCTAGCAGAAGGGATAAGAAAAATAATTAGGGGGAGGGAGGGGGAGGGGAGATGGCCCCTTCACGAAGGCCTGGACAGGTCCCTAAAAGCCCAGTCCAGATAGGGTTAAAACGGAACCCTGGCACAGTGTGCATGCAGTCAGTCACTCAGGTCCCATATATCACCTGCCACACGTAGCTTAATGAAATATTGTTAGATATTTACATATGGCTATAACAAGCCTCATGTGATTTTATTGGGGCGCATTGTAATTTCTATAATATGAATATATTCCACAACTGGCTAATTCTATATTAATTTACTGTACACTTAGTGAATCTAATTCAACAAAAAAAAAAAAAAAAAAATGAAATAAAACCGTATAGTGAATGTGGAGATATTATAAGAATTGTACGTGTTAAACGTGAATGCCGTATCTACAAGTGTAGTACCCAGTAACCAGCCGTGATCAATTGCAATGTTTCCGGGGCAACAGTTTTTGCTCCGGCCATCAGTATCCCAAGTCATAAATGAGAAAACTATAGATATGATCGGAGACCAGCTACGCGGAGGACCGAGTGGTTTGGAATCAAATGACGTTATGGCAATCTCGAATCGTCTGGGTAGGACGATCTGATTGATTTCAAGAGGATTACTTATCATATTAACTACAAGTATTTCATGGATGTAGGACTAAAATTGTTCCGTAGTTTTTTAGTGCTTTATTACCTCCGGATTTATAGACAGGGGTGAATTTAGCAGAATACGAAGCGTCTGGAACAATACCAGAGATGGAGTGTAAATGCATTGTGTGGCAGAGAGGAACAGGACTATATTCTGAGACAAGTTTCACTACAGATATTCTAATACCATCCAGGCCAGGTACCACCGATTTAAGGTTTACAGTAGTAGACTTAATATCGACAAGCGTTTCGATGGAAAATTGAGAGTCGCTATGAACGGGTATATCCAAGAATTCTATGAAATTAGATCCGTTGTTAGAAATTATTTGCATCTACAGTTTGGATGCCACGGGTCTGGACTGTTCATTAAATTTATTTGAAATTGCAGTGGGAGCAGAAGCTTCAGTTGCATCATGTTGCTTCGGTGTTTTCATGTGTTTTTGATGTTTATATGGTGTTCATTAAAACTGCTTTGAAAGGATCCCTTAGAAATATTTAGTGTATATTTAGACCTATATCTCTAAAAAAATGAATCGGGCCTTCTCTCTCTCGTCGACTTTATGACAAAAGAGATGATTTACAATTTCGACATCGTAAATTATCCCTTCCTGGAAGGAATATTCCAGTGGGACCTGCATATGGCGTATGCATATCTCGCCTAGTAGCATTTGCTAGATCCTGTGTTAAACGTGATGATTTTAATCAACGTCACAAACCATTGCTGCAGAAACTTATCAAACAGGGCTATACCACCAAGCGCCTCCACTCAAAGTTTCTCAAATTTGGCGATACATATGGCCTGCTGATAGCAAAATACGAACGTAGCGTGCAAGATCAATTAGCGCTTGTAAATCTTTTACAGAACTCTCGCGTGATTTTCTCGATATAATTTTTTATTAGTCTTTTTTGACCCATCGAGAATCAATGGTTTTATGTTGATCGCGAGAATGTCGAGATATTTTGATCGAGAAAGGTTAGAGAGAATATGGCGAAGTCATCGAGAGGCGTCTTTTACAGAATAACAGCTGTTATACGCCGGTATGTGTGAGGGTGCTACATAAATTATATGCCCAGGTAAAATTTAGAAGTATCTGCTTGAACAATGTAATATTAACATAAGATGTCATCGCGGTTTTTAAAAGAGACTGCTTTGAATGATCACCTTCTCATCAGTTTTATTCTATTATACTTCATAGATGTTACGTAGTTCAGCGATTACCAGTCGGGTTGATCGCCCAAACGATCCATCTCCGGTCTTGACTATTCAAAATCAAACATGAATATCGTCTGCATTATATTGGGTTGTGTTATAACGGATATTTACTTTGGGAATACACTTCTGTGAATTTATGTATTATAGGTCTATCAGTGGGGTCTGGCAAATGCAAAGGCTATTTAGTTGTGCCAAGAACTTGTAACCTGGTTCCCAAGACTACGGGTATATGTCAGCGATGTAACATGGTATAGGCAGGGTACCAGGCTAGGCGAAGACAAAAGCGGCACTACTTTCAATTGGTTTTTAATCATTTTTCTCAACCGAAAATAATTCTCGAAGCATTCGCGACAGATTCGCGATATCGGTTCTCTATCGGGAAAAATTTTTCGAATGAAAACCGATCAATAAAGCCACAGAAAATCGATTTCGCGAATCATTCGATTTTTGCGAAAAAAAAATTCTCGATTCTCTCTCACCTTTGGAATTCGCAATATCGAGAAAGGTCAGATTTCTCGACGAAAAACCGAACGATATTTGGAAACGCTTCCTAACTTAAATGTTTCAGAAGTTCGTAATTTATGACTGTCTGCCTGCTGACAAGAATTTATCTATGTACAATTCTGTTCTTCTAAAGCTGTTCAAATTAGAATTTGTATAAATATTGAATTCGACGTCTAATCGAGGTACTAGTTCGTTTACACTTACCAGAGCTTGATCCATCTATGTTGTTAAGCACACTGGAATACCAAGAGGGAGCATTGTTTTACAGTATGCAAGTGCATGTTTCAGCTGTGAATCATTCCTAACAGTTGACATGTGTTAGTATCTCAAAGGAATTGACCCAGAACACCTTGAGTCACATGCAGGTCACTTTCTAACTCACTTGTTTGTTTCTCTACAGTGGAGAATTTATTTGTACTTTGCTATCACAAAAATTCTTCTATGGACGATGGCTGAATATCGAATGTCAGATTTGTCGCTCGCCATCCATACGTACAATTTCGTGCTTTTTTTCAAATTCTAATGTTGCGCTTCTCTAGCTAATCTACAGAACGTTTACTATACTAATTTAATTGCTATCGGTAAGTATCGGAATATATATTTTGCTTCGCTGAATGGCGGCTTTCCAATAGGAGTTGTTTCCCCTGATTCATAATTTAGGTAATAGACTGTGTAGCTTCACAGCATCCCATAACTGTGGAATATCGTACATGGTTCGATATTATCAGGGCACTCATTGTCCAGCTTGTAATATCTGAGCGCCAGGCGATATTTTACAGGTTATAATGTTTCTCATAATGCTTAACTGATAAAGGCGGACCGGGCAGGTAAGGCAGTATTTATTTTCAGTCAACATCGGTATATATCGAACGTTGTGAAATAATTATCCGCGGTTGTTTTCTTTATCAAATTTCCGAGTCAATATGACATTTAACATCCAAGTAGTGAAATGACATTCACGCGGATTCCCTCGTTATATTAACACGGCACTCCAACCTCAGCATCAAAACCCAACACACCGCCCAGTTTTCATCACCCTACCATCCAAAGGCCAAACCAGCCACCAAAACGAACCACTTCTTGATAAACAAGTCTGCATCGATGCATCTGCACAAGTCCAGGTAAATCCTAAATCCTCGCAGAGGGTTTACCTGGACATTTCTTGTGGTTCTTGAGATCTTGAGTCGATGCCTCTATAATACAATCTTGTACATTTCATCCCCCGCGCTAATTTTCAATTAGCATGTCTGTATCCCAGGCCTGCGGTTTTTGCTTTGACTTCCGATGTCTATTTCACCCTTACATCAAAGTACCGATGAAATTCAAACCTGGCACATCTCATATCTCGCAGCCGGATTGGCCTAATCAGCTAGCTTAGCGCGTTCACTGATTGGTTTGATTTAGTGGAAACCCCTTGAGTTATTTATATCCAGAACTCGTATGAGCCAGAGTATCGATCCTAACAGATCGATCGATACACTGGCTCGCGAGGATGGCATCGATGCGGTATTTACTAACAGAAGACTCCACTGGAGACGGCGAATGATCCTCCCCGTCACAAGGAATCTATTTACCAAATTGAATGCGCTTACTATACTAGGAAACCCACAGGAGAGACGGTACGACCTCTCAACATCCGTGTCAAGGAGTATAAGTCCTGCAGTGAAAAGGTAGATGGAGAAAGGTCATATCTGACCACCGCAAGTATTAGCCATGACATTATGGGATGTGATGATATCTACCGGGGCTGGGGATTATTTGTTCCGAATGCCTATGACAGACTTATCAACACAGATGGAGATTACTGCCGTGACCGCTAATTTTCTTACATTTAGACATTTATCTTATTATGATGCATCTTTACAGTGAATTGTAGTTCAGCTCATATTTCGTCTTAGATCATCATGTATGATCTAAGACATATATATATACATATACATGTATGATCCTTCACATTTGCTTTGTCCTGTTATCTTAGGATTACAAACCCCCAAAACATAGCAAAAAATTTGCAAATTGGGCTTTTTGGTTTTTTCTAAACCTACATGTAATCTCGTTCCAGAAAAGTTATACGGCCAAAGTGCGAACGTCTACTCGTTACAAATATGAACGAAGGACTGATTCACGTTTATATTAAGTTATCTTGATCTCACCATGCAGTTTGAACGACGCGTCTAGCTGACGAATGAGTCACGTTATTTAATCCTAGCCGACTTGCACCTAACGAGTTATGCCATTGCATAGTTAATGATTGGAAGCCGCCACCTCAACCACTCCCGTCACCCCTGGGGAGAAACCGTTTGTGCTCCAAGTGGGGTATTGCCACTTACGCACCTTGCAAATAATTGTGTGGTCAGTTAATTTTGCCTAGTACATCAGTGCCACATATTCGAGCAGAAATACGCATAAGATTATAGACTATATTAAGGAACAACTTGAACAGCATCTCATTTAAGTTGTATCGAGTATATACTGGTATTGTTGTTCATTTAGAACGCAGTCAGCCATACATCGACACATCAATCACTAAATGACACCCATTATACGATCTGGATGTGTATTTCCATTTTTCTCAATGAGCCATTGTCCCTTTGCCCAGGCAGCCGTTCATACATACTGCGCACAAACACGCATCCAACCCACTTGCTAGACGGTAAACAAAGGTGACATACTACGCACTGGGGCGCACTGAGACGAGGATTTTTTTAAGGCCAACCAAAGTAAATTATTTGTTGAATGGAAGCTTTTTTATTGACATATAGTTGCTATTAACACAACATATTCTGGTATACAACCGTGTTCTAAAATGAAAATAAGCAGATCAAATATAGGTGTTGCGAATTGGTACTGGAGAGGTTATGTCTACAGCAGTTTGTACTTATGTCTCTGATCTGCATAAACCGAAACAAAAATGTGCGGAAATGTTTTCTGACAACAGTAACTGACCTGTCTAGTATTCACGCGTGGACGGCCCAATGTTGAGTAAGTCTGTATCTTTTGTTACATCATTGCATAGGTCGGAGTATTTGTCATCATTCGTTCCTATGTTTCTGTGGTATAGGTGTCATGCTCAACAGTAATTTTCTGGCTTGGCCCGACCTTGTCTAGTTCTCACACACGGTACCAACAGGCGATATTTTGGTGTGCATGCAAAAACATAACATCAGAACTTCTGTTGATGGTTTATACACAAAATATAAGGAAATGTATAGTAATCTGTCTGCACTCGGCAGTGATTTATATTAAGCTGTCACCGATACTATAGCCGTCGTGAGAATACATTTAGAACGAACACATG
>JAVTVY010052706.1:0-25551 GCA_036873755.1 Hanleya hanleyi
GGTAAAGATCAATAAATACCCCACGTGTCGAACGAGAGCAATTCTAAAGACTTCTCGGAGAAATAAACCTCAAGCAAATAATCATAATTTCTCAGAAAAGGAAAATAAGATTAAAGCTCAACCCAGTTTGAATTGTAACATCTAATGCAATACAGCGCTGGGAAAATTTGGATGTGACAAATCACAATGCAATATTTACTAACAGAAAAATGTGATCCAAAGAATAGCACAATTTCTTAATAAACATCTCGTGATCTCTATTGTTGTTCAACACCCCTTGATTACACAAAGAGTGTAATAAGATAGCTCATTAATATTTAACAAAGAGCCATAGTGTATAGCTTTTGGCTTGTAATAACGAAGACAAACGCAACAACAACAACACGTAAACACAAAGACAGAGGAAAAACTCCGCAAGTTTCCTCTTGTTTTCTTTTTATCACAATGATATCCAATAAACGGAAATTATAACACTTGATAAAACAAGAGACTAAATTCTGGTAGGAGTAAACGAACTGCATGCACAGAAGCAAACCTCCCACAATCGGAAAAAGTCGGCAACACAAGAACAAATGACAGACTGCAAACTTTTACTCTGCAGCCTGTAATAATCAGAAGTCATAATACTTTGAAGCATATTTATTCCGTGAAGACAAAAACTTTTACCTTCAGTCAGACACTGTAAACATTCTGCCAAGTAGCTGTAAACACAAACGCGACGATCCAAAACACGGGACGAGAATATACGTCGCAAATGGAGGTCGTAAATCCGTAATGTGAACACTCAAAGCCAAGAAGAAACGCCCTTCCATAAAATGAGAGGCGAATTTCTTTAGATAAATAGCAGTGGAAAATTTAAATCGTAATAGGAGATACAGAACGATTTTTATTCCTAATGTAAGAAACAGCCAGAGAATGACCAAATGACAAAGGAGTCGGCAAAGTACACGCGGTGAGATCAAATTCTTTTGTCCGACGGGGACAATGGAGTGATCCGACCGACAGGACCTGGCCATTGTCTGACTGAACAAAGGAACCGGTTTCCCAAGGCCTCCTGACAAAGCCAGACCTGAGGAAACTAGGCTATCAAGTACACCTGAATTACCTTGCTGTACAACCGTCCCACTAGGTGGTATATCTTCCCCAGACCCAGACGAAGGAACCGGACTTCTAGTATTACGGGATAAATCTAACCCAGGACCCAGATCTTAATTGATTTTAATGTCCTCAACTAGAGAAATTTCCACCACCCGTCTATCAACTTCTGATAGATCGGGGTTCTCAGAAGCCTGAAGCAAATATGACCTACGGGCTTGAGCATAATTTTTCCAAGTATCAATGTCCCAAGACACACATTCATTACACGTGTTATTTCTATAACAAATTTTGTCCTTACAGACAAAACATCGCGTATGGGCATCCAAACGAGTCGAAATACGACCGCACGCATGGCAAGAATTTGAAGGAATGGGAACAGAATACTCAGACATTATTTACGAAAGAAAATATTTCGGAAATAAACTTTGAACAACAACAACTTGTGTAACAACAACAACTTGTATAAACTTTGAACAACACAACTGTATTGCAATCCAAACTCCTGACGTGCACCACTGGAGGTACAAACGAGAAAGAGGAAGAGTATATGCTGGGAGCTGGCTTTTATATCCAGGCTGAGCAGGAGAGCTCCCTTAAAGGGAGACTACTCTCTGGGGGAGGATAACTCCCCAGGAGAGAGTGGGGAGGGCTCCCCTGAAGGGAGATGACTCCCTGGGGAGGATAACTCCCCAGGGGAGATAACTTTTGGTTTTAAACTGGCGTTTAACGTTTGTATTGTATATCTCCGGCGGAGATCAAGGCATAAATCAAAGCAGGTGTCGGTTTGGGCAATAAATTTAACCTTTTATACTTCACTATGCCAAACAAGAAGATAAGAGAAGGTTGGGGAGGGGGAATTATTACCGGTGAAGACTATATTCTTACATGCAATCATGTGTACATACAATCATTTACTTCCACATGATTGTGTTTGTCCTCTTACCATTTCCTTTGACAAGTTCAGGTTTTACAGACAACACATCAAACATCATACTGCAACACTTCCCCAGCCAAGCTTGTGAGTTTTTGTCAGGTTTCTTTTTGTTGTCAGCCAATAACTTGCTCAGATCATTGTCTACAAAAAGTACATGTACAAAGTTAAATTGACAAGTACTACATTAATCTCTTCGCTCAATTATTGCTGATCAGCACAGAAGGATAATTTAATTAAACTTTCAAGTAATGAAATTAGTAAGGAGTAATCTGGGCTAAAGCCCACAAACATATTCAGCTAATTGGCATTTATTTCTTGATGTCTTGAAACTCAATTCTCCTTCTCTGGTGATAGAATATTTTATTTCTGTACATAATTCAAAGCTGACTCTAACTGAGATCCCTGCATTAAAACTCAGGGTAAATGTTCTAATAATTAATTTAAAGGAAACAAGCTAATTAGCTAGCAGGTCCCCTGCAAACCGCCTGTCTGAAGTTCGGGTTACCATCAGCACTAAAATTCTCTTGATAAGGCTCCACAGTGAGCTTTGCATGAATGTGAATATGACGCAGCAACAAATGTGTTAAAAGCTCAAGCATGTAGATTTGTCAAGATATTGTTATTAGGATTTATATTACATCCAGTTCAAGTTGTTCCTCAGATAACATTGTGCTTACAAGCAAATATTGCTGCGATTTACATTTTGCTCTCTGTGACCTTTGAAAATAGGTCAAGGTCAGTCTGGAACATTGTGAGAAGTGTAAAGACTAGATCAAGTTGTCCCTTAGATTAGGTATTGTATAGCAAATAGGATTGTTTTTTCACTGTGACCTTTGAAAATAGGTCAAGGCCTAGAGGCATTCAAAAGACAGCATCGTTTGTAATATCGAGTCTCCAGCTCTCCTTGTCATTGAATTGGGATATTGCATTCGCCATGCTAATAACATATTGACCTCTGTGACCAAAATTGAAAATGAGGCAAGGTCAGTCTGAAGTGAACCTGATCCACAGGCACTTACAAGTCAGCACTGTGCTAGAGATTAAGAGTTGTTCCTTAAATATAGTGTTCACAGGCAATAAAACCACTATTTAAATTTTGACCTCTGTGATCTTTGAAAATAGGTCAAGGTCATTCCAGAGTAAACTTGACCTAGAGGCTCCCATAAAACAGCATTGGGTAAAATATCAAGTCTCTAGATCTATTTGCCACTTAGTATGTTCACAAGGGACAGTCACTGCTATTCACATTTTAACCTGTGATCTTTGAAAATAGGTCAAGGTCAGTCCTGATTGAACTTGATCTAGAGGCTCCCATAGGACAGCGCTGTGTGACATATCAAGGCTCTGGCTCTATTTTCTTATTTGATATTGTGCTCACAAGTGATCGCAATCTCAGTAAACTCCGATATAACATCGTGGAATATTATATCTGAATTCAGCCCTATATAAATACAGTGCGAGTTGAAACTACCATACTATTGTTAGCCAATCAGATGGATAGCTGGTTGTAACTATTTCAAAATCACGCCCACCGTAATTACACACGGTAGCTCGTGGTCTAATATATAAACATTATCCCGAAACAGTTTCCAAATATTGCATCATTTCCCGGCAGGGTCCGTAAACATCAAAAAGTTTACTCCCGCCGAAAAGTCTGGCTTTGTCAGGGGTAAAAAAAATATCAAAAGATTGTGCCGTGCGAAGATGTTAATCTCCTTGAAGCAAACGTCAATCATCGTCAGAGCGAAAAGGTTGAAATGGTCGTGATTGGCTGATTGTGGGATCTCGTAGAATATCGGCGAACATTTTGCACGAAGTTTTCATAGCGTTACGTCTAGATGGTATTCCCCTGATTTACCATTTTGGTTTACCTAGATTGAAGTGATCGTAACTGCTGTTCTCATTTTGACATCTGTGACATTTGAAAATACATCAAGGTCATTCCTGAACTTAACCTAGAGGCCCCAATAAGACAGCCATGTACAAAATATCAAGGCTCTAGCCCTTGATGTTATTGAGAACTTGCGTTCCCAACATTTGGGATAGATGCACGGAAGGACGAACAGCATTTCCATAGTCCCCTCCCAATAACATGGCGGGGACAGTCAGCGGAAGAAGCAATAACTTGATGAATGATGCAAAATCAGAAGTTTGGAGACTATTATCTATTTCATCTGTCCTGAATTTATAGGGTGAACAAATCATTCAAGTAAACTGATCAAATTTGAAACAACTGTATTGTGAAATGATGAATCAATGGAATAGTACAACAAAGATGTCTCTTATTGTGGAAATGCAAAATCATCAACCGTGGTTGATAAAAGTCAAGTTGTTATGCCATGACCAATTTTTTTGTTTTTTGTTTTTGATGTCAATACATATTCACGTGTCAAAATACATACAAATACAACAAACAAATACATTCACATCAAAGAGAATGCAGAGAACCCTCATTATAACAGAAAAGTCATTATTATAATACAGCTGAAACCTGTGTAAACCGACCATACTTGGGACGAGTTAATACAATTTCAGTTTTAACCTGGTTCTGGTTTATCAAGGTTCAAAATATCTTCAATTTACGTATTGGGACCCAAGATAATATCAGTATTTAGAGTTTGGTCAGTTTACTCAGGTGTCAGTATTCACAGGTGTATGCTTGGAAGGTTAACAGAAATAAATGTGCCAGAACACAAAGACAGAAATCGAATGGCAATGGCAGAAGTCACCTAGGAGAAACATAATCATTATAATAGAGGCTTCTCTTCATTTGGTAATTTAACATGCATGTGTGTGAATAGGAAATTATAGCGAATATAGAAGACTGCATCATGCAACATAAGCACCAACCTTCTGCATCAGGCTGTTTAGATGAGGCAAAAGCTGTAAACAAAGCAACTGACTAGTTGAGCCAAGCTAAGAGTCCCAATTACATACTATATATGCACTGATCACTGAGACGGACTACTTGGGATAACTTACTTCAGGAGAAGAGGGAGTACAATACAAAAACGCAATCCCACCATGTCCGATAAGCCTTCCATAATAATGTATTTTTCTCACAGACTGTCTGATAAGCCTTCAATAATGTACTTTTCTCACAGACTGTCTGATAAGCCTCCAATAATGTACTTTTCTCACAGACTGTCTGATAAGCCTCCAATATTGTACTTTTCTCACAGATTGTTCGATAAGCATTCAATAATATGCTTTTCTCACAGACTGTCTGATAAACCTCCAATAATGTAATTTTCTCACTAACTGTCTGATAAGCCTCCAATAATGTACTTTTCTCACTAGCTGTCTAAGCCTCCAATAATGTGTATTTCTCAATAGCTATCTGATAAGCATCCATTAATGTACTTTTCTCATAGCTGTCTGATAAGCCTCCAATAATGTATATTTCTCAATAGCTATCTGATAAGCCTCCAATAACGTACTTTTCTCACCAGCTGTCTGATAAGCCCCCAGTGATGTTTTTTTCTCACTAGCTGTCTGATAAGCCTCCAATAATGTACTTTTCTCAATAGTTATGTGATAAGCCTCCAATAATGTATATTTCTCAGTAGCTATCTGATAAGCCTCCAATAATGTACTTTTCTCACTGGCTGTCTGATAAGCCTCCAATAATGTATATTTCTCAATAGCTATCTGATAAGCCTCCAATAATGTACTTTTCTCACCAGCTGTCTGATAAACCTCCAATAATGTACTTTTCTCACTAGCTGTCTGATAAGCCTCCAATAACGTACTTTTCTCAGTAGCAGTAATGTACTTTTCTCACTAGCTGTCTGATAAGCCTGCAATTAGCTCTCTGATAGATAACTTCTACTTTGTAGAATTAGAGTTGTGTAGACTAACAAAATGAAAGTGTTCGTAAGCCAAGAAACCCATGCATTATTAGTATCAAGAGAATTACAATATTTCTATCTGATATATTGCATATTATTACATCTCCCCCATCAACAAACTACAATCACCAGTAGGTGTGAATGAATTTCCCAATTTCAGTATCTATGTTATAAAGAAACTAGCCTCCAATTTGATATATGTTGAAGAAAGCCAGAGATAGGAGGGAAAATATACACTTCATACATTCCAGGAACATTAGGCAATAGAAATTTCATTATCAGCAAAAGCCACAACTGAATCTAAATTTTTGAAGGGAATACGGCTACATCAGATATTTTACATTGAAGTTTAGACATGCATTAGGATCACTATTTAAAATCTCCAAGGAAGATTCCTCCATTATATTAAATAGCACCAAGAACAAAATTAGTGCATAAACATCAGTTGATGTGCAGTAACATACCTTGTTTCATGGGAGACCTACTGGCTATGTTAGGTGCATACTCTCTGGGTACAGGATAAGATGAGAATAGAGGGAAGGGATATGGGTTATCTTTCCCCTACAATTTGTAACAAACAATGTAAATATTAATCAATTAGCACAGTACTGGACAATGGTATTTGCATGATAACATGACCTTTATCGTTTTGAAGAAAAAAAATCCGGAGAATTGAGCAAATTCTTTTTTCGGGTGTGAAAAGAACACGTCAATGGAAGTAGGATGGTTTGTGATGGTAATTGACAGGGAAATTAGGAATGAAAAACAGAACAATTCCATTAGAATTGTTTAAAATTGATTATTCAAAAGTTGAAATCAAAATTTCCATAAATGGATGGTAATCTTCTGGCAAGTGAGCCTATACATAACTTGTCAGGTAGGTACAGACAAAACATTGTACTGATTGGAGACAGCCACAGGTAGTCTGGGGCAACAGTACTTCAGAGGGCGAAGAATACACATGATAGAATATGGAAACCACAATGTCCCTATCCTCGTAACTCCTTCAGTCAGTGATTCCTCCAACAGAACAGTCAAACAAAGGTCATGCTGGTAAACATTTCACGGCCAAAATACTGAGGGAAATAGGCTAGCTCACCTGTATTAAGGTCCATAGAAATATAGATGACTGAGATGAATCCCCAATCAGATAATGAATCCCCAATCAGGTAAGACTTCCCCAGAATATATTTCCTCTCACCTGTATTGAGGTCCGTTGGGGTATGGCCCACTCAGATGGATCCCCAATCAGGTCAGATTTCACCAGGATGTAGTTCCTCTCAATAACTCACCTGTATTAAAGTCCGTGGAGGTATGGCCCGCTCAGATGGATCCCCAATCAGCATATAGTTCCTCTCAATAACTCACCTGTATTAAAGTCCGTGGAGGTATGGCCCGCTCAGATGGATCCCCAATCAGCATATAGTTCCTCTCAATAACTCACCTGTATTAAAGTTCTTGGAGGTATGGCCCGCTCAGATGGATCCCCAATGAGCATATAGTTCCTCTCAATAACTCACCTGTATTAAAGTTCTTGGAGGTATGGCCCGCTCAGATGGACCCCCTATCAGGTAAGATTTCACCAGGATATAGTTCCTCTCCACAGACAACATGTCCACTATGATATCATTACTTGAAAAATAAGAAATATTCATACCAAATGTAAAGCTGAAGTCAACCAACAAACACTATGATGATATTCGGAAAACATGAAATATTTATGCTGGTATTAAATTTGAGCGATCTTTTTCATATAATCAGGAATTCAGACCCTGTTGATTTGCAAATACAGTGAAACCATGCTTGCGAGCAGATTAGTATCCGTTTTATCAAGGTAAAAAATATTTTAAATTTTTAGTATTGGGATCAGTATAGCGTTTCATATTTAGAGGTTGGTCGGTTTACCAAGGTGTCGGTATTCGTAGGTTTCGCTGTATTCAGTTCAGAAATATTTAAATATCCACTGAATAATCTTTGGTTACATGTAAAGTGATTAAGGAAATGGAATTATGGGGACAATTCTAGGGAACAATACAGGTACGTTTTAATTGATATATATTGTTTTACTTACCTATGCTTGGAATGTCTTGTATCTTCGGAGTATAACCTACACAATATTGGAAAGAACATTCAGACATTACACAATAAAGTTCATTTAGCAGAGAAAGTAAACTGAAGACTGCAGAGACGTCTAAACATTGCAGTACATTGACTGCAATAAAAGACAATAAATTAGTTGAATCTGGAGTAAAAGTTTCCCCCCCCCCCCCTCCCACAAGAAAAGAAAAGAAGAAAACAAAAATGTCAACCTGGTCATTCAAAATAATATTTAAAAAAAATTGAATAATCAACTTTAGATGCATGGTCTTAATATAATACTTAACTTGATATGTGAAGATGTACACACAGTCTCAGCATATTTCTAATATTTCTATACTGATACCACAGGTCTTCCTATCCAATCACATTTAAGGTGGTTGCTGAGCATGTTGAGCTGATCAATATGGTGATACTTTATAGTTAATAGGTTACACCAGGATACCATATTTATGACACTGTGGTCTATTTCATTTGTACAAGCAATTGGATCTGGTTGGTCAGAATGCATGCACAGATACTAATTAATATGCCTGTAGTGACTTCATATAATTTATATGCACACCAAGGGAGGTAACTCACTGACCTTGGTTCGGGGGTATTGTCCCCCTGACATGTAAGGAGGACATCCTGATAGTTGTACTGTGACTGTAAAAGGAGATGTGTGTCCAGACATGATATCATCACACTCAGTACCCTGTACAAACACAAAATTATATTTGTTAGATATAGCTTCTAATGTATTTGAAAAATTCAAGAAATAGAGACAAGTATAATATAAGGTGCAGATTGACAGGAAGGGGGAGTTAGTTGTGTAATAAAAACAACTTGTAATGTTTGCCAAGAGTCTTGTGGTCTTCAGTTCAACACCTGAATGCAAATAATTATAGCCACAAGGTTTATCACAAACAATGTAGCATGAAAGCAATCTACATAATGACTGAATAGGCTTCAGGGGTTTCATCCATATTCATGATAATATTGTTACCAAGTTCTTGGCAACAGGAGTTATGAAATACACTGCAGGACACTATGTGTCAGACATCGACAGTATCTACCCAGCCAACATACTGGGTACCCAGGTAGTTTATAAACCATCACCAAACAAACATTCAGGTTTCTTCCTGTAATTGTCTGTATAAGTTATAAGGAGTCCATAATTGCTTACCTTAATCCAAAGACATGAGACTGTTCATAGTTGAAGAGAGAATGGATCTTGGCTGGAGTGTTCACAATGACTAGACGGTCAATTAATGCCTACAAACAGGGGACAGATATTCATTACTGAAGAAGTTAAATCACTGTAATCACTAGGATCCAGTCTCCATTCTAAATTTATTTTTAACCACTCTAAATTTACAATATGTTGCAGAGTGTAATTAGGCCATGTGCATTTGCTGTATATGATGCTCTGCTATCGACAGGCTATCTGGAAATTTGACCATCAATCCATCTTTTGAGTTTTTTGTTCTCACCACTTCTACGTCTAAAACTGAAGACAGCAGATCAAAGTGGGGCAGTGGTTAATATACCATTGAATGTACAATAGCATATTATCCACTGTTTTGGTAGAGTATTCTGAATTTGCAAGTCCAAATTATTTGGGCATACCAGGCAGGCTGAGGCTATATTGTTTCGCATTACTGTTTTATACCAGTGATGTCAGATCTTTCTTAGCTAGGGGATCACGGACTGATTTTGTATTTATTCACAATGGATGGACAAAAAAAAAGGAAAAGAGATTTACATGTAATGTTTGAAATAAATCATCCTCCATATACATGTATCTAGGTCTGTACACTCTGTAACATCCCTGCAAGAAAGCCTAACAGGCAATAAATGGACGACGTGAGAGGCTGGTTTGCCGTATTCCAAGACAATGCTGAGTTTATGCTGAAAATGATCTTGGAGATGGTCCATTCGTCTCATAATTCAAAACAAACAGATACCAAAATGTGATTTCACAGGGGATGAAATATATGATGCATTGCTTTGGCTCTTAATTCGCACACATACGGGCATATTCGGAGAAGACATAATGTCACAATTTAGAATAAGAATAAGATGACTGGTGTTAGTTATGGCAGATCCGCTATCTGCAATGGTATGGCTTTGTCGGATGAACCATGAATAGAGATGATGGGAATAATCAAATTCTAAGGGAAATATATTTCATACAAATTCCTTTTTAAATTTGACCAGGTTTCAGTGTGAATTATAATTAATAGAACTAGAATAGAATTTACACAGAATTGAAGAATGAAAGTTTGGTGTAGTATGTATCATTTCAAAAGATATCACAGTTCACGACAAATATGGGGTACCAGGGTAGACACATATGGGGTACCAGGGTAGACACATATGGGGTACCAGGGTAATGTCAAGAAGGATAAATTATCCACAAAGTTTCAAGATGCATGACGAAAACAATGAGTGAAAACTCACTGCTATTGTATCTGGCATCTGTCTGAGCCCATAGCTCTCTTTGGCAGAAACTGGCTGATCAGCAAGAACCTCATACACAGCTGGGAATGCTGACAACACATTCAACAGGCGTATCATGGGCTGAAATGTAAGGTCACATTTTATCAGATTAAGTATGAATATTCACAAGTTATCATCACTAGAATGAACACTCTAATCACCTTGGCTCACCTAGCAGAACTACTGCAGTACAGGTATTTCTATATTTAAGGTCTACTGAGAATAGCACATCGCAAATGAATGGTTCCTCCAGAAGAAAGAACGATGCAGAATCACTGAATTACAAAACTAAACCTGCAGGCAGATGGGTCACCATGTAATAACCTCATAGGTGGATGACAAACATTTTCCCAAGAACTATTAAAATGATGGATTGAAATGATGGTTCAATCGGCAGGACTTAAAGAAGATATGAGTATGTTTTCGAAAGGTTTCAGTGAAGTGTGAAGTGGTAATGCCTACCTTGTGTGACTGTCTGTCTATGGCATCGACAGGCCAGACTTTGGGGGTGAACACCGGGTAGTCTGATGCTCCACACTCCAGCACAGACCATAGCTCATCTATCAATGCTCGAATAAAACCTGCAACAAACATTTGAAATGATAACATAAGAATCAGGTTCAAATCAAACTGTTCACTAGTTATAGCTGGTTCTCCATCCAAAAACTATCACAGATAAGAAATAGGTAGTTATTCACGTTTTTGTCTTCACATTATTTCACAGACAGATCATCTACTCGTAACCCTCAAAATATTACTGAATTCCCCAGTTGATGATTCAAAGCCTTCAATATCACAACACTACAACTGATAGTTCAGTAGTTGGACCTGTAACAGATTCATGCAGTAAATGTAATACCGATATTTGAGGTATTTGTTATCAATATGGTGCTAATTCCCGACAAATTTGGGGTAAAAGTTTTAGAACCTAGCATCACTGTACTCAGATATCGGAAAGCGTACCTGTGTTCTGTAGAGCCACCATTCCTGGAGCAGTGCCAGCCACCTGTGTCACCATGTAACCATAACCAAACTTCTCACATTTGCTCACCTGTATGGTTCAAAGTTCATCAATAGAGGATATAAACTGTTTCTTGAGAAATACCATGAATATTTCATGGAGTGGGGTGCATGAGCACTGACTGCATCCGGCATGTCAGTACATGCATACGTGATGATGTGGTTCAATTGTCGCCTTTCCGAGTATTTTTATTTATTTTATACCTACATGTATATGTGTTTTATTTCCTGCTATATTCCAGTCATCAAAATGCATAATAATTATACTTATCATTCCAAAATATTCAGCTTCTTTTTCTCATACGCATGTACCTGGCATAGTTTGGGTCAATGGTCCTATCACTGTGACCATGATGACATGCATTCGTGCACTAATATCTACATCATCACTGCCTGCCACATCATTTGTTTTATCATCACTGGTGATCTGACTGGATATCATTCACTACAGTAAAAATATTGCTTTTATTCCACTGATACTATTCCCTAGCTAATCACCAAATACATAATACAATGATTTATCAAAGAAATCAAAAGCACAAAATTAACTAACTAAACTCCAATTATGGCTGATTTAATACACAAGATTCCAAAAGCCTTGGAAGTGGTTTCAATTTTCCCAGATAAACACCAGTTGCCGTAACTTTAGAATTAGAATGTGAAACTGAAAATTTATTCCACCAAATCGATGAAATATGTGCATCAGAAGCTTCACCGCCCAAAACCAACTTTGTTTAACAGTGCAAAGGTATTCGCTGGCGTTCATAGGGAATTCAACACCATTTCAGTACAATGTTACAAGATGGACACGAAGTGGAGGCATGTATACAAATCCAGAAAACTAGTCAGTTTAATGAGCACTACTATAACAGCCATGAAAAGTGAATCAGAGAGGATAGTCTAATATAGAACACAAGATTTATGTTATCACCTGTAACTTCTTGGCATATCTGGCATACATGTAGGAGACACACTCGTTGATGGCCCCAGTTTGTTGAAGAAGCAGTATACCTTTAGCTGTACTGGCAAAGTTGAATAAATTATCCCTAAGGGTGTCCTCCCACTGCAAACTAGAAACAGGAAATATTCGAAAAATAAATCATTTGAATATATAGTAATATACACACATAAATATGCTTCGATCTCTTAAATGTTTAGTCCATATATGGATGGATGGATCTGAATTTAAATAAGAGTTCCTATGAGTAATGGTTACACAGCCTATCTAGCCTCACAAGTTTTCATCATCAATTTTACCAGGACATTTGTTTTCTACTTTTCATTCTGATACTTATAATAATGATTTAAATCTCCTTCAAATTTGTTTTTAATGGCAGATTCACCAAACACATATTGACTCATTTACAAAGAACCTACTTTAAATATAGCGTTTAATATGTAAAGTTGACTTTTTTTGTTTTTTTCATATTTTCATGATTGTCCATATAACCCTTGGTAATATTCTCCTATCCCTTCTCTTGATCTGAAAGGAGATTGAGCTGTCAATAGGCAATTAATGACGTACATAGCCCGAGCGTCCTGATTGATCATGGCAGTCCTTGGGGTGAGATCAGCACTTTGTCCAGGGGTTGGCGTCGCAGCCTTCTCTGCTTCTCGAGAAGCCTGGACAAGAAAATGTAGACTGGATACATAATGAGAATTATTATATTAGAGAGAGAGAGAACAGGTTCATCATTGGAATATCCAAAATGAGGATTCACATTCAGGATCATCACCAGGAGCATGGGGGGGGGGGGGAGGGGGGAATGCTAGATCAGGCAATCTGAATAACCATTACATCTCTCTATGTATTGATCTATTATAGCTTGATTGCAAGTCTTCAGATGTAAGTAATTCAGTATTCTAACTTTAATTGTGACCCCCTTCCCCCCCCCCTCCCCCTCCCTTCACCCACACACAAACCCAACTACACACCAACCCCCTTTGAAAGCTCTGGCCTGATACGGACTTTTATGAATGAAAAAAAAACATGTCTTCCAAAAGTTAGACTGATTGAAAACAGGCCAATGAAAATCTTAGATTTCTTTTTGAAAATTTAAATTGACCAATCAAGTGCTTCAAATCTCTCAGATATCCCATGATGCATTGTTGTTTCTGAGAGATGTTCAATGTGCAGAGTTAGAACCAAGTACAGCAATCTTACCTCTTCCAGAGCATTAGCCACACAGCTGTGTAAGCAGTATGGGTAGAGAACTAGGAGGCCCTCGCTGGTATTATACAACTGTCGACAGATGTAGAGGAAATCACCGATTACAGCCTTCGACGGAGCTAGAGCAAATTCTGAACTCAACTCACCCACCAGGGCTGTCTTTGTAAACTCGGTTATTGCATGAGCAGCTGAACACCTATTGGTAGAGGAATTGATTAAAATTCAAACATCAGAAGGATGTTATATTACAAGTAATGTTTGATTGCGACAAAGTGGAGCAGACATGGGCGTTAACTAGGCACATATTATGATGTAGAGATAGAGGAAACAAATGAGGTCATTTTGGATTGTCTACTCTGGAAGGTTTCAAGATGCCACACTCGTGAATACATTAACAAGCAACTTGACCATAGTGATCTCCATTTCAGGTGGGTATTAGGAACTACATCTACCTAATCCGTGGCGTGTCCGCCTCCTCCTCCTCCTCTTTACTCACTGCACAGCGGATCGCATAGGTGTGGCGCGGGATAGGGTGGGGCGAGAGACCTGGGGTTTTCACTACCGGAGATTCCATGGGCCAGGCTTGCACCCTACAGTAGAATGGGTCGACTGCGCATGCGCAATGAGTAGTGCGCGATGAGTAGTATAGAAAGGGCACGCGATCTCCCTAGTAGACATATAACCGACCATGCTTGGGGCCAAATTTAATAGAGTGTCAGTTTTGACAGGGTTCCAGTCTATTATAATAATTCAAAATACCTTAAATTTAAGTTTTGGGGCTGAAGATAATGTCAATATTTAGAGGTTGGTCAGTTTACCCAGATGTTGGTATTTCACAGATTTCACTTGACATATGTTTTCAGCCGAATAGCAAACCGCGATTCACTTCCATTTGTTCAAGGAAAGCTGAATGCCATTCTGGATAAACCAGAATCATACAGTAGAAAAATCTCTCGAGTGACACACAAAGATAAAAGATACAAGGACTGTTATCACTCTTACTTATTTCTGGAGAACATGTTTCTTTCTTCACCATAGAGAAGGTGACGTCGACCTCTCGTACTGGAGGCTATCACACACAGAATGTCAGCCACCTTCAATAATGTCCCCTCACTGGCCACTTGACCGGAGTATTCCTGAAATAACCAATAATATGGAAAAGATTCCAGTGAGTAGAAAGCATGATCCTGAAAACTATGATGCTTGAAGGGAGCAGAAGATGAAGACCTAATGATTTCTACAGCAGTACAACTCCAAAGACAGATTTGATATTCAGTTTTGATTTCAATACATATAAAACTTTCTGGATTTCTAATTCTTCACTTCACATAGTGTTTTGCTGAATGTGTCTTTATCTTCAACAGGTCATAATTACAAATATCATTTATGAAGGCACATCCAGTCACAAGAAATTTGACTATATATGCTTGATTCAAAATATTGAAACAAAACCTGGTATATTAACAGGATAATTAATGAAAGATGGAAGAACAATAGCAGAAAAGAGTCAAAATCTTTTAGAGGTCTCAATAGACAGAGAGAGGTCATTTACAGAGTTGTCTAACCACTGATGGTGATGTTTGATGGGGGCATCAGTCACATCATCCTTACACAGACAGATTTCAGAGACCTGCTCAGATTTACACAACACCTTCAACATAGGTCAATGTGAGAGAGAGGTGACTTACAGAGTTGTCTAACCACTGATGGAGAGGTTTGATGAGGGCATCAGTCACATCATCCTTACATAGACAGATCTCAGATTTACATAACACCTTCAACATTGGTCTATGAGAGCGAGAGGTGACTTACAGAGTTGTCTAACCACTGATGGAGAGGTTTGATGAGGGCATCAGTCACATTATCCTTACATAGACAGATCTCAGATTTACACAACACCTTCAACATAGGTCAATGTGAGAGAGAGGTGACTTACAGAGTTGTCTAACCACTGATGGAGAGGTTTGATGGGGGCATCAGTCACGTCATCCTTACATGGACAGATCTCAGATTTACATAACACCTTCAACATAGGTCAATGTGAGAGAGAGGTGACTTAAGCAGGAGTTGTCTAAACTACCTGATGGAGAGGTTTGATGAGGGCATCAGTCACATCATCCTTACATAGACAGATCTCAGATTTTACATACACCTTCAACATTGGTCTATGAGAGCGAGAGGTGACTTTAGAGTTGTTCACAAAATTCACTGATGGAGAGGCTTGATGAGGGCATCAGTCACATTATCCTTACATAGACAGATCTCAGATTTACACAACACCTTCAACATAGGTCAATGTGAGAGAGAGGTGACTTACAGAGTTGTCTAACCACTGATGGAGAGGTTTGATGGGGGCATCAGTCACGTCATCCTTACATGGACAGATCTCACAGACCTGCTCAGATTTACACAACACCTTCAACATTGGTCTATGAGAGAGAGAGGTGACTTACAGAGTTGTCTAACCACTGATGGAGAGGTTTGATGGGGGCAGCAGTCACATCATCCTTACACAGACAGATTTCAGAGACCTGCTCAGATTTACACAACACCTTCAACATAGGTCAATGTGAGAGAGAGTTGACTTACAGAGTTGTCTAACCACTGATGGTGATGTTTGATGGGGGCATCAGTCACATCATCCTTACACAGACAGATTTCAGAGACCTGCTCAGATTTACACAACACCTTCAACATAGGTCAATGTGAGAGAGAGGTGACTTACAGAGTTGTCTAACCACTGATGGAGAGGTTTGATGGGGGCATCAGTCACATCATCCTTACACAGACAGATTTCAGAGACCTGCTCAGATTTACACAACACCTTCAACATAGGTCAATGTGAGAGAGAGGTGACTTACAGAGTTGTCTAACCACTGATGGTGATGTTTGATGGGGGCATCAGTCACATCATCCTTACACAGACAGATTTCAGAGACCTGCTCAGATTTACACAACACCTTCAACATTGGTCTATGAGAGAGAGAGGTGACTTACAGAGTTGTCTAACCACTGACGGAGAGGTTTGATGGGGGCATCAGTCACATCATCCTTACACAGACAGATCTCACAGACCTGCTCAGATTTACACAATACCTTCAACATTGGTCTATGAGAGAGAGAGGTGACTTACAGAGTTGTCTAACCACTGACTGAGAGGTTTGATGGGGGCATCAGTCACATCATCCTTACACAGACAGATCTCACAGACCTGCTCAGATTTACACAACACCTTCAACATTGGTAAATGTAAGAGAGAGGTGACTTACAGAGTTGTCTAACCACTGATGGAGAGGTTTGATGAGGGCATCAGTCACATCATCCTTACACAGACAGATTTCAGAGACCTGCTCAGATTTACACAGCACCTTCAACATAGGTCAATGTGAGAGAGGGATGACTTACAGAGTTGTCTAACCACTGACGGAGAGGTTTGATGAGGGCATCAGTCACATCATCCTTACACAGACAGATTTCACAGACCTGCTCAGATTTACACAACACCTTCAACATTGGTCAATGTGAGAGAGAGGTGACTTACAGAGTTGTCTAACCACTGACGGAGAGGTTTGATGAGGGCATCAGTCACATCATCCTTACATAGACAGATCTCAGATTTACACAACACCTTCAACATAGGTCTATGAGAGAGAGAGGTGACTTACAGAGTTGTCTAACCACTGATGGAGAGGTTTGATGAGGGCATCAGTCACATCATCCTTACATGGACAGATCTCACAGATCTGCTCAGATTTACACAATACCTTCAACATTGGTCAGTGTGAGAGAGAGGTGACTTACAGAGTTGTCTAACCACTGACGGAGAGGTTTGATGAGGGCATCAGTCACGTCATCCTTACATAGACAGATCTCAGATTTACACAACACCTTCAACATAGGTCAATGTGAGAGAGAGGTGACTTACAGAGTTGTCTAACCACTGATGGAGAGGTTTGATGAGGGCATCAGTCACATCATCCTTACATGGACAGATCTCACAGACTTGCTCAGATTTACACAATACCTTCAACATTGGTCAGTGTGAGAGAGAGGTGACTTACAGAGTTGTCTAACCACTGACGGAGAGGTTTGATGAGGGCATCAGTCACATCATCCTTACATAGACAGATCTCAGATTTACACAACACCTTCAACATAGGTCAATGTGAGAGAGAGGTGACTTACAGATTTGTCTAACCACTGACGGAGAGGTTTGATGAGGGCATCAGTCACATCATCCTTACATAGACAGATCTCAGATTTACACAACACCTTCAACATAGGTCTATGAGAGAGAGAGGTGACTTACAGAGTTATCTAACCACTGACGGAGAGGTTTGATGAGGGCATCAGTCACATCATCCTTACATAGACAGATCTCAGATTTACACAACACCTTCAACATTGGTCTATGAGAGAGAGAGGTGACTTACAGAGTTATCTAACCACTGACGGAGAGGTTTGATGAGGGCATCAGTCACATCATCCTTACATAGACAGATCTCAGATTTACACAACACCTTCAACATTGGTCTATGAGAGAGAGAGGTGACTTACAGAGTTGTCTAACCACTGACGGAGAGGTTTGATGAGGGCATCAGTCACATCATCCTTACATAGACAGATCTCAGATTTACACAACACCTTCAACATTGGTCTATGAGAGAGAGAGGTGACTTACAGAGTTGTCTAACCACTGACGGAGAGGTTTGATGAGGGCATCAGTCACATCATCCTTACATAGACAGATCTCACAGACCTGTTCAGATTTACACAACACCTTCAACATTTCTGTAACTTGTTGTGCTGGTTCAAAGTCTTCTAAAACAAATAAATAAATATGAAACATGGTTAGGAGTCCATCTGATTCCATACTCCTAATACATTGAAAAATTGTTATACAGTCCTTCAAGCCAAATTGATGTGGACCAACCAGCCACAAAATGGGCAGAACACATGGTGGCATACTTTAATTAAAGGATACTTGAAAACAAGTTTCGGTAACTAAAGCAAAATCTAGCAAACACAGTTTATAGTTAACAGCTCCCAGCATTTGTAGATCAGACTGCTATGAACAGAGCAAAATGAACCAAGAAATAATTGGCTATGTTGAATATTTTCTGACAAAATATTTTCTGTTGATCCTTTTTATCGCCGACAGTGGGAAAAAATATTTAAAAAAAATATATTAAAAAAATAAATTTTCTGTTCCTGCTTTTACACATATGCCTCTCCGTGTCTTACCAAAATAATGTTCTTGGATATTATGCCTAAGGGCTGTTCCATTTAAAAAGGTATGGGAGGGAAGAAAGGCACTCAATATATTATTCTTTTTGGTCAAAGGAGGAAATTTCCTTCAATCGATGTTACAACATTGGGAAGGCCAATAAAATTTCTATGGGTGGTGGGGTATAATTCAAAGCTGCCTTCTGCCCCTCTCATGCCTTTTAAATGGAACAGCCCTAAGGGTTGCTGAAGAGTTGTTTGATGGCTGATTGTTGAAGGTAAAACTAAACTAATTCACTGATTCACCATGTCGAGCAATGTTCATTCCCTAAATGTATCACACTATTGGGCAAGATAGTTCTACGATTGGTTGATATTCAGTTAAAGTGTCTGTGATGGTAGCAGAAAACCTGTTATCGAGTCAAAGATATTATCTGTAAATTTCAGGTAAATCCTCTGAATAATTAATGAGTACTGACATTATTTACAGCCAATGGAAACCCAGTATTGTCGTCAACATGGAATTAGTCAAATTGGGTCGGCCTTGTTTTGGTCAAATTGGCACTAGTTGACACCATGTTTTCAAACAGTCTGTATATTGGTCTAGTTTCAGTAAAGTACATTTCTTTTGATGAAATCATGTCATTTAACATGGTCCAGGATAGGAAAACTAATTAGTTCGTTGTAATCTCAAATAACTCAAAGAACATTGTTCATTTTATGTAAACTACAACTTTTTGCCGGAAACTGATGGATATATTTGGTTTGTGTGAAAAAGATAAAAAAATATTTTAGAAAAGACTCGCCCTCTCATAATTGTTTCCAAAAAAGTGCTTGCGAAGCTAGAGATTAAATTAAATAAGCCTTTGATATGTCAGCTATACCTGTATCATGGCTGGAATTGATGGTAGATGTACCAGGATCGGTGATCACATAGATAAGGGATACCAACAGCTTGGTAATAGTGACAGGTTCTGAAATAATACGAAGCTATATATGAGACAATGTCACATACAAAACCTTAACAACAGCTAAATTTGAAACAATGCAAAACAGAACACTGTTACAATGGTATATAATTCAACTGACTGAAGTACTGCCAAAGTTTAGATTTACGAAAAGAAATTAACAATAGCAATTGCAGCTTTGCATTTTTTGTTTGACAGTACTAGTTCATAAATCACTGTCCACAATCATTTCACAGACTCACTGATTATTCCAGACTGGAATGTTGAAATCTCTTAACTGATTCAATTTTATATCCAAAAATAATAGCAACTATTTAAATACCATCTCTGAAAGGCAGCGTCACTGGGAAGAAGTGTCGGCCATTTGTATAACTCAGTAGTCTGCCCAGTATATGGATAGAATGTACAAAGTAAGCATATTCCAGCTCTGGGCCAGAATAAAACATCCTCTGCCCATCATCTGTAAACGAGATACAGAAATTGATATTAACATCAGCTGTATATCCATATGGTTATCTAGTGAAGAATACATAATAAATTGGACATAATTTTGGTTTAAGTAAAGCCAAAGTCCCTATCAAATCAGAGTAGTTAATATATTTTTAGGGTTTTAGTAAATCATCTAAAAACTTATTCACTCTATGAAAACTCATTCACCCACTATTTTAGAGACAAAAATTCAATTAGTCCTTCAAATGAATTTGATCTAGCTCCCTCTAAAATTCTTAAAATAATGAAGAAATGTGGAATATCTGTGTGTATTAAACCATTTGTCAACTTCCTGTTCTTATAAATCTGATCCATACCTGATTCAACTTCAACAGTGCAAACTTTCTTTTTTCCTAATTATTACATGTATTAGATGATATACCATACTTGATATAGTCAACATGTCCTCGCATCTCACATTCAAAATCTGCTTGTTGGATCAGAATAAAGAACAATCAAGCTAAATCTCTAAACATGCTTGCCAATCTTCAAAGCATCAGTTTAGCAAAGACAGGATTAGATCCACAAAGACAACAATCCAAGGTGTACATTAAATAATGTGACTTACAATGTGTGGATTTAGAGAGGATTTCTGAGCTTTCACTCATTGTATCATATGGTGACTTTCTGGCCATGGAATACTGGATACAATGTCCAACAGCACTATTAACCTGTCAAGCAAATATAGAATACCGGATAGAGTGTCCAACAACATTATTAACCTGTCAACAAATACAGAATAATCAATACTGTGTTCAACAGCACTGTCAACATATATAGAATATTGGATACAATGTTCCAGAGCACTGTCAACCTGTCCAACACTCATTGTCAACAAATATAGAATACTGGATAGTGTCCAACAACAGTGTCAACAAATATAGAATATAGGATACACTGTCCAAGAAGCACAGTCAACAAGTGTCCAACAACAATGTGAACATGCCAACAAAATAGACTGTAGGATACACTGTCAATATGTCAACATAGAATACTGGATACAGTGTCCAACAGTACTGTTAATCTGTCAACACATAGAATATTGGATATATTGTCCAACAAGCTGAGTTTTCTGGAGAGGAAGCGTGAGGCTTATCCCTGGGGATGGGGACTACCACCAGGGGTAATTGATGTGTCCCATAAGCGTACAATGGTGTAAGCTTTCATGTGAAGTTATAGAAGTTATGGCTTAGTGCGGGAGATAGAGGGTAGGGGCCCAGTTCCCTAGGGGAAGGGAGTATCCCCCTCCCACCAGACATAGCAATTTGAGGGGAGCTGTCCTATGTTTTAACCCAGATCACTCCCCTCAAAATACAAGGTTTGAATATTCAGAATATATATTCAGAGATAGAGGTTGGGGCTCAGTTTCCTGGGAGGGGACTACCCTCGAGGGGTAATGGATGTGTCCCAAAGTATTTTTAGCGAGCCTATAAATTTTAGTCCAACCAGAAGGGAGGGGGACTGTGTAACCAGCACAGAGAAAAACTTTAACCGGCCCAGAGAAAAACTTTAACCAGAAAAACTTGAACTGGAAGGACATCAGACAGACCGACAGACAGATGGGAACTGTATTACATAGGCTCCCATATCTAACAAAAGTGAGCCAAAAATGAGATATGAACCCATGTACGCATGTCACCTACAAAGTTTGAAGGCTTCTTGCTCATTTTAGAAAAATTACAGAAATAAAAATATTTGGGCATGATTGGAATTGTCTTTTCATTTTACAGCATTTTACTGTCCCTTAAGATCTATCATTTAATGCTGTTACTTACTATTGGTTTATATCTTTCTAGCATGGATATCAGTGGTGTTCGACTGTAGCTACCATGCTGCAAAACAATTAAAAGATATGGTCAGCTAGCTTCACCCGAAATGTTAAATTCCCATCTCACCTTTATATTTTCATTTCAACTATTATTCTCATATTAATATGTGCAAAATATTTGCAAAAACGTGATCGCTATTATAATGCCATGACTGAGGAATCTTGGCATCTCAAGTCTACAAAACCACTAAAATGTAACCAATGGAGATCTCAGCTCAGAACGCATTTATTTTGTTCTTGTTACAAACTAGATTCATAACATCTTCCGTCCACTATGTTTAATTTATGTGTCTAAGTTAAGCATCATACAATTATTTGCCCCATTATTAATTTAGTTGGGTGAATTTCAATTTTGATGTCAACAATTTCCATACCATCCACTTGATGAACCAGCTGGCTTTGGGGTCAATGAGTGCAATCAGATGTAGAGGAGAGACTTCCATCAGGGGTTGAATAGACAGCAGGTTCAGCGTGCTCTCTAGAATCTCCTTCAGAAATCTGCAACAATCAATCGTAACAGATGAGTGACACATCAGGCCTTGCTTTTCGTCGAAATTCACGGGTATCCAAACGGATACCCGCAATTTCAGTTTACGGGTATCTACCAGTATCCACTGAAGTGACGAAAAATTGAAGTGTGGAGATTAAAGTGGAATAAACATTTATGTACTCTTTTCATGTTTACTGTTGTTAATAGGATAATTGATTCTCACATCATGTTGTTCCCCACCGCTGTGTAGCCATTCGATTCACTGAGCTGATATTTGACCGTTCAATCAACTGTCAATTTTACTGTGATAGGATGTGTGGATAAACTTTCTCTTGAGCAACCACAATAACATGCAGCATGATTTATGAAATTGTGTCAAGGATTGTCTCCTTGAATTAATTTAATTTGGAGCTGTAATTTGGAGTCACTTGAAAATTTTCGATTTAAGGTTATGGACCTTGATTATATTCTCATTAAGGACTAAAAAATAGCTCTGTCTCTCACTATGAATGTCACGGGTCACCAGCTCAGCTTCCGACTTCATTCATTACGAATGTTTATACTTAAGTGCTGCATATATAGTAATACCATCTTCATAACTTAAATATGTTGATGAATTGAACAAACACACAATATGAACTTAAAATTGAGTGATGTATTTCAAGAAATTACGAACAATTCCAATGAACACACATTTAAGAAGTTCACCACAGCACTAACTTCAGGGATTATAATGAGTTAATTTCGTGTTTTCGTCGTTCTGTATGAAGACAAAACCATCCTTTACATTATCTGGCCATCCGTTGTAAGCCTGTACAGATATTGTCTTTCCTTTCGACATTTTCAAGCAGATTGGAATCAAGCCCTCTCGTGTCCTCCATGTTTACCGTTTGTAAACATCGACCATAACACGATAGTTTCTGCAATTGCATTCTCCTATGCACGGTTGTTTGTGTAAATGCCCGTAGCTACAGATGATACGACGAAAATCGCCCAGTACAAGAGAATGCACGCAGCTGCCATAATTCGTCGCCCACTTAGACATCGTAAAAATATGAACTTCCGCCATTTGTAAAGCCTGCGGTCGATGATTTCTAGGTAAACTATCGTTTATTAAAGCCGAATATGGTTTTTTTGATAGACAAAATTTTCCCCAGACATTATTTTACGGGTATCCAAACAGATTCCCGTGAAGCGAATGAACGGGTATCTCCACGAGTATCGGATACCCGGATACCCGTCGAAACGCAAGGCCTGCACATGTACCTTATTTTAGAGTCAATATTTCCTTCAAGGCAGACAGTGCAAGATTTCACAATTTCTCACTTCGCCAGCACTTTTTTTTTTCTTCTATCCTTTTCATCCCAATGGCAAATCAACAACATTTTTTTTTTTTTTTTTTTACTTTCTACACAGCTTTGCCAGAAAATGATGGATATATTTGGTATGTGTGAAAAATTGAAAAAAAACCTTTCATGTTTAAAACAAATAGTAACTGAAGTTAGGGATTAATTATATTTGACCTGAGGATAAATGATCTAGGTATCCACGTAGTTTGTACATTTTGACATAGATCTGTCTTTTGGCTATTATACATATCGTCTTGTAATTCCTAAATGAACTATAGCCCTATTTCCAGGAGATGAGAATTTATTACTGGGGTTCTATAGAAACAACAGTATATCTCGGGATATCTTCCAGTTTTAAAACATTTGATTGGTCAATTCAAATTTTCAGAAACAAATCCAGAATTTTCATTGGCTTGAGATGAAAATTGAAAGAAAATCCAGCCAATCATGAGAGTTTCTGTAAAGATCCATTAAATTAAATAATAGGCTAGCTAAATGTTAGTTTTCACATAGAACTGACCAAGCCGGAGAACGAAGTATTTTTTTATTTCTAGGTTCTGTAGGAACCCAAACACAGCAAGGAAGCAATCAGAGATTGCTCAATTGTATGCCCCCTTCCACTTTAATCTGACACTGCCCCGCCATTGTTCTGTTCTGTATTGGTCAGTGGAGCCTAATTTGGATAATTATAAAAATTCTGTTTCAGTCACTTTTTTCAGCATGCTTCGCATAATACATATTCCAAGTATCGACCAACAAGTAATAATACAATGTTTTGATGCAAGATGGTCGCCAGGGCTTTCGCCAAATCCGAAAATGTGACCTGGTTATGAGACCTACATTCCTTGGGAGTATATTGTGGTGAAATTATGAAGCAATCAGTGAACTTTGAATTTTGCACCCAATTCACTCTTTTTGGGGCAATTTCATACTTCAGGACCTATGTGGTCTGCTTTGGAATGTAGAATAACAATTTTATAGCCATTTTCCCAGTCCAAATTGGTTATGGACGGAGATCCAGCCTGAACAAAATAAATATATCCCATTCACTTAGGTTTGATGAACAAAGGGCCATAACTCTTGAAAATATAACCGAAAGCAGAGAAACTTCACGCTGCACAACTATGGAGCATTGACCACATATCATGCAAATTCCATACTTGTCCATACAAAATTAACCGAGATCCAGCCCGGACAAGTCCCAACTCACAAAGATTTCAAGAACAAAGGGCCATAACTCTTGAAAATATATGCGAAACGCGGAGAAACTTCACGCTGCACAACTATAGGGCACTGATCACATATCCTGCAAATTTCAAAGTTGTCCATAAAATATTAACCAAGATCCAGCCCGGACAAGTCCCAATTCACGGAGATTTCAGGAACAAAGGGTCATAACTCTTGAAAATGTAAGCGCAATGGGGAGAAACTTTCCGCTGCACAACTGTGGGGCACTGACCACATATGCAAATTTCGTACTTGTCCATACAAAATTAACCAAGATCCGGCCCGGACAAGTCCCATTGACAGAGATTTCAGAAAAAGGG
>JAVTVY010052708.1:0-28053 GCA_036873755.1 Hanleya hanleyi
ACTCCAGCCGCCAGTGAAACCAGTCTACAGATAGCACCAGTCAACCCCGTATCGAGCCCAGTCATCACCACCACCAAACCACGTGTACAAGCCACATCGAGCTCCACACCGAGCTCAACACCTACACCAAGTATACCCACTACGTCTGAAAACCCACCGGATTTTATCCCTCACAGTGAACAGACAACGACGACCGACGTTGTACCCACCACCACCACTCCAGTTCACTCGTACCAAATTTACAAGAGCGGGTTACCACGACAGCGGATACACCTCAAACCATGGACCCTCGGTGGCAGCATCCCTTCACTTGCGTCATCGCAGGACCGACGGGTTCCGGCAAAACGCACTTCGTCAGGAAGCTCCTTCAACACGCCGACAGCATGATCACCCCACCCACTGCCCGAGTCGTGTGGTGTTACGGAGAATGGCAGGCAGCGTATGCAGCAAATTATGCCCCACATCACGTTCGTGGAAGGCCTACCTAACCTGGCCGATTTTGAACCGGACACCTTGGTGGTTCTGGATGATCTCATGGCGGAGACGGATGCGCGAGTCACCCAACTCTTTACCAAAGGCAGCTACCATCGTCGGCTCAGCATCATCTACATTGTGCAGAATCTGTTCAGTAATGACAAAGAACATCGGAACATCAGCTTAAATGCCCACTACCTGGTGGTCTTCAAAAACCCGAGAGATACCACTCAACTGCTGCACCTGGCGAGACAGATGTATCCCGGGCACACACCGTTTGCGTTGGAAGCCTTCAAAGATGCGACAGCCCCTCAGCACGGGTATATGCTCTTCGACCTCAAGCAAGCCTTTCGACTACGGACCGGCATCTTTCCCGGAGAGACCCACCACGTGTTCATGCAAAAATAATGTAAACACACCCACAGTGGCTCCCCCTGCTGGAGTGTGTGTGTTTGATGATGGGGATAATAAAAAGAATGAATACCACAGCATGGATGACTTTGTCTCTGTTCTCTGAGGTAGATAAAAAGAGCAGAGTTGTGGGTTCTAGCATTAGTTGTACATGATGTCTGCGCGAGTACGGAAGCACGCTCCGACGCTTCGTGTATTGAAGACGGCCCCACCCGAGTTGGTCCGAACCATTGCACGCGGTGCGGACCCTGACCGTGTACGCTGTCTGTGCGAGATCGGGTACAACCTGTTAAAAGGCAACGTACCACTGACTCCGGCTCAGAAGACCAAGTTGACCAAGCATAAGACAGGTCTCCGAACCCTAGTCCAGAAGCGAGTCTCTCAAACACAAAAGAAAAAGGTGTTACAGAAAGGCGGCTTTCTCAGGGCCATCTCAGCACCCTTGGCCGCTTCCGTGTTGGGTCCAGTATTGGGTGGACTATTCGGCCGACAATGAACCACACAAAAAAAATGGTCCTCGTCGAACCACGGTTCCTTCAAAACCTCCAATCGCCCTACCCTGTCCCACCTACGGTGAAGACCATAAACACCCTCGATGGAGAGATGCAACAGATCTTACAGAGACCGGGGTTAAGCGACAGTGAGAAAGTACAACGGTACAATGAGACGCTTCAACGGTACATGACGTTCATGGACCAATACAAAACCCTCTCTACCCCAGCGCCACCACCACCACCACCACTACCACGTGACACACCACCGACCTCAGCACCGCTCCAACAGCCGCCATTACCAGGGGTACCACCCACAGCCCCACAGTGGGTGGAAGACGAAGTGCTGAAGAGTGTACCTGCATCGTTCAAGAAACAAGCTGGCCTGGTATTACAACGGATGAAACAGAATCCTAACATGACTTGGAATGATAAAGGCGAACTCCTGGTACAGAATCAGGTGGTCCCCGGGACCCACATGACGGATTTAGTGAATGACCTGATGTGTCAACGCAGGTCGCACACGGATCCTCGAGGATGGGAGGTCTTCGCTCAAGGCTTGAAAGACATGCATGTACCACAGGAATTAGTGGGGAATCCCCAGGGCTGGGCCTGGATGCAGCGGACCCAGCAATCGCCGCGTGGCCCACTACCTTCTTGGGAAACCGAGTGGGAACCGGAGTCACCCCCCAAAACCTTCTTTTCAGACCTTTAAAAAACCACCCTTGATCAAGACACCCCACATCTCCAGAGCCGTGACACGTAGCAAGTCACCGCGACGAACACGACGCCGGACACAACCGCCCAAGGCCTGGAACACCTATTGATACCAACAGCAGCAGCAGGACAGCTCAGTCGCCAGGTTTTACCTCACCCTTCCTGACAACACCTTGGCCAAGTACGTGCCCCAGTTACCGCAACCGTTGCATTTACCTGGACGCTGGGAATGTGGCCTCGTGGATATCCAATACCCTTACTCGTGGTACAACGTGCGAGCCAATGAAGTGTGGTACGAGGTGACCTATGAAGGAAAAGACACCCGACTCACCCTCCCCGAAGGCCAATACGATACTCCCAAGGAGTTCATGGATAGGCTGACAAGACTGTTGCATTATAAGGCTCTACGGTAGGTCACGAATGTTTCAAAACCCATCAAAACCTATCCCTTCAAGAATCACGTGGACTTCGATTACAACGCACTTAACGACAAGGCACAGATGATCCTCACCGCCAACGTGAGTGTCGTACTGAGTCCTATCCTATAGCAAATGCTGGGTTTCGATCTACAGACGTTCGCTGGTCCCACCGCCCACCAAGGCCAGATCCCGATGGATATAAAGTCCGGTATGTACGGACTCTACGTCTACTCGGACGTGGTCGACAACCACATCGTGGGTGATATCAACACACCTCTGTTACGGGTGGTCCCCATTAAAAAGACGTATGCAGATCAAGTTACCCACAGTTTCACCCACATGCTCTACCTACCCGTACGACAAACCGACATCAACACTATCACAGTGGATATAAGAGATGACATGGGACGACCGGTGGCATTCGAACGCGGGACAGTGGTGCTGACACTTCATTTTCGACAAGCACGTGCTCCCCACTTTGTATCATGAAGGTGCCTTACGAGTGCGATGAACGCAGCTATATGGACTATTATGCTCAACAGGCCGGCGGTGGCCTTCCGGTCTTTAGTGGTGCACGCATGCAACGAGGACATGGACTGGGGAACATACTCGGGAGCATCGTCAAGACGTTCCTGCCCTTGGTGACGCGTGGCGTGAAAGCAATCGGCAAACAAGCGGTACGCAGTGGACTGCAAGTCGCCGGTGATGTCTTGGGGGTACGGCACCCAAAGAAGCCTTGAAACGGCGGGCCAAAGAAGCAGGAGGCGTCTTGGTCGCCAAAGCACAACGCACCGTGGGGAATAAAAGACCTGCACCACCGAGACCACGCACCAGTCGACGACCGACCCAGCGACGACGCACATCGAAGACCCAGGATATCTTTTCTTAAAACATGTCCTTGATCCACGCAGAGTCCTGCCCCTCCACCAACAGTGAATTTGATTTGTGGACTGTCCGCCCACACAGACCAGTGCCGAACAAGGATTATGGGCGGAGCATCTCCTGCTCTCCAGCATCAACGAAACAGGGCCCATCGAGTTCACCATCAGTAATGCGGATACGGCCTATGTGGATTTAGCCCATACATACTTGTATGTGAAAGCCAAGATCGTCAATGGAGATGGCTCCAGAATCGTCGACCAAGCAACGGTGGGCCCGACGAATCTCTGGCTGCACTCGATGTTTCAACAGGTGGATATATTTCTCAGCGACAAACTCATCAGTGACTCGACCAACACGTACCCCTATCGAGCCTACATCGAGACGCTGTTGTCGCATGGACGAGAGGCTAAAAAATCTCAGCTGACAGCCGCTTTATTCTACCAGGACACAGCCGAGCACATGGGCGTAGAGAACGACAATGCGGGATATAACAAACGGAAGGCTTTGACCGCGAACGGCGTCTCGGTGGATCTCATGGGTCGACTGCACGCAGACATCTTCATGCAAGACCGGTACCTCTTGAACAAGATCCCCATCAAAATCCGACTGATACGGGCGCCTCCGACCTTCGCATTGATGGCCACTAACGTAGACGGGCATGCAGCTGACTATAAGATTGTCATCCAAGACGCAGTCCTGTATGTCCGAAAAGTGAAACCGAATCCAGCCGTTCAATTGGGACACCTCAAAGCCTTGGAAACAAAACCAGCCCAGTACCCTATCCGACGTGTGCAAACCAAAGTGTTCTCTGTCTGCTGGAAATATGAGCGCCAAGAAAGAAAACCTGTTCCTGGGGGAACTACCCAAGCGATTGATCCTGGCCTGTGTGGAAAATACCAGTTTCAGCGGAGCCTACCCAGAGAACCGTTTGACTTTAAACATTTCGGCATCAATTTTGTGGCCCTGCATGTGGATGGACAACAGGTCCCAGCCACGGCCTTAACATCGAACTTTGGGCGCGCGAATTTCATTCGAGCCTACCAGAGCCTGCTTACAGCCACTGGTCAAATCAACCAGGACGAAGGGAATATGATCAGTCGGGAGGACTACGCGAACAGATACACGTTGTTCTGTTTCGATCTGACCCCCACCTTAGAGAACGACCATCAGCTGGCCCTCGCCAAGCAAGGCAATTTACGGTTGGAAATCCACTTTGCACGAGCCCTCCGGAGCACCGTCAACGTGATCTGCTACGCCGAGTTTGACAACATCATTCAAGTGGACAAGGCGCACAACGTCCTGTGTGACTTCTCCACCTAACATGGATACAGACCAGATAGCCACCGTGCTGGAGAATGACCCAGAGACACGTGTGGTCTTTCAAGGGGTGTTCGCCCGAGATGTGTTCCCATTAGACCGTATGTATCCTGCTGCTTACGTTCTCAACACGGACCCGATGGATCGGCCCGGTGAACATTGGGTGGGCGTGTACTTGACAGAACAGCAGGGCGAATACTTTGACCCGTACGGCCTGCCACCCCTCCATCCCGATTTAAGACTTCATGGATCAAGGCACAGAGACGTGGTGTTGGAACAGTCAAACGTTGCAAAGCCTGACCAGTAGCGTGTGCGGACAATATTGCTTGTTTTACCTGTACCATCGATGCCGGGGAAGAACCTTATCTACCATCGTACAGATGTTTGACGAGTACCCCAAGGCCAAGGACCGCGATGTACTCGTATATGACTGGGCCACCCATCATTTCAATGTACAAGCCCCGTTCTGGGCTTAAGTTCTTTCAATGTACAAGCCCCCCTGTCATGCCTGTTCTGGGCTTAAGTTCTTTCAATGTTCAAGCCCCCTGTTCTGGGCTTAAGTTCTATGGATTTCAATGTACAAGCCCCCTGTTCTGGGCTTCAGTTTTCACGTGGTTGTTCTCACGTTGTTGTTGTTAGTTATTATTGAATAAAAAACTAAATGAGATCTCACCCAAAAAACCCTGTCTTGTGTGTTTTCTATATGAACATAATGCATGAAGGCTATAACAGACATGTGGGGATTCGGTGAAACTGGCTTTGAACACCGTGGAGAAAGTAGCCAATCAGTGGCCTAGGATAATCCGAAATTCACCCGCACACTTCCGGTGATGCCGCGCCCGCGTGCGGCCAGATAACGGGGCGGGGCGGGGCGGGCCGGGCCGGGCCGGGGAAAACCTGGATGTTGAAGATCCGGACCCTATGTCTAAGGGGAAAATTGGAACTCTTCTGGGTTCGGAGGTAGTTTTAGTGGAACCGGAAGTGACGTCTGTGCGCACATCCCACGCCACCAAACCACAACCACGGACCCATAGTGGTGGGTCAAACACACCCTCACGCATCCCCAAAATGCCCGCTTTCTATACTATGACCAGACTGCGCATGCGCAGACTCTTGAACACAGATGAACCATGAGTCCAGTCGGATGCTGCTTCACGAGAGCTTCAAAATAAGACCTCATTCGACTCCATCGTGACCCATGTCGGCGCCACAATGTCTATTTCCGTATACTTGGTATACTGCGCATGCGCAGAATGACATCAGTTTTACGTCACATCCACCCAGTCGGATGCTCCTTCACGAATGCTTCACATTGATACCTCACTCGACCCCATCAGACCATTAGGGGCTCACCTAGACCCCAAAATGTCTATTTCCATACCCTTTTCCCACAATTCCCTGTCTGCGCTTGGGCAGAATGTTGAACACGAATGACGCACTAGTCCAGGTGGATGCTCCCTCACGAATGCTTCACATTGATACCTCAATCGATCCAATCGGCCCACCCAGACCCCAAAACGTCTATTTCCATGCCCTTTTCCCACAACTCCCTGTCTGCGCATGCGCAGAATGTGGACAACGACCGAGACACTAGTCCAGGCGGATGCCCCCTCACATAGGCTTCACATTGATACCTCATACATCTCCATCGGCCCATTAGGGACCCCCCTCGATCCCAAAACGTCTATTTCCATACACTTTGTCTACTGCGCATGCACAGAATGACGATATTCCAATCCCACACACACCCCATCGGATGCTCCTTCACGAATGCTTCACATTGATACCTCATACGACTCCATCGGACCATTAGGGGCTCCCCTAGATCCCAAAACGTCTATTCCATACACTTGGTCTACCGCGCATGCGCAGAATGACCATATTCCAACCCCACACCCAGCCCATCGGATGCCCCCTCACATATGCTTCACAATGATACCTCACTCGACTCCATCGGACCACTAGTGACCCACCTAGACCCCAAAACATCTATTTCCATACCCTTGGTCTACCGCGCATGCGCAGAATGACGATATTTCAACCCCACACCCCTCTCGCCCCTGAAGATTGCCGGAGAATGCTGGAGAATTTGGGACTACTTTCTGTCCGCGGAGGCAGACCGCATCACCACCAGACCGCATCACCGCGGAGGAATACACATGCCCGATTCACGCAGACCGGAAGTGACGTCATACACGACGTCACAATTGCGCAGAACACCGCCACAAAACCGCCACAAAATCTCATACCTGCGCACAACACTCCTGCGCACACCACTTTCTCGCGCATGCGCAGTGAGGCGCCAGAGCCTCGAAATGCCCTTATACTACTACTGCTGGCAACATGACACTCTCTTGTTGACATCACATCAGTCTTCAGCTTCCTTTTCTGTTTGTTTTTGAGCAGCCGATACAGCTCGGACATGAAAGGTCATCATATAATAAAGATATTGCAGCAATTACTTACCTTTTCCCACAAATTTGACAGCTTTGCACTGAAGCGTTATTTATTGCATATTTTCAAAATAAGTGCATTACATGTCTAACTCTTTTAAGCACTAGGTAATTATGGTACAAAAACAGACTTAAGTTTGTGGTACATGTACACTGGGACGAAACAACCTGAGCATGAACAGAACGATCATTTCCATCAGCAGAACACAGAGTATTCTGCTTTATTCGTTTTGAAGAATTAAACCAGTTAAATGGAGTAGAAGGATTCTTGACACTCAGATAACTATAATTCAGATCGTCAGATCCCGAGAGGAAATTTGAAAACAGATATTTCCAGGCACTTAAACAAGTCTGTCAAATATTGTTGAAAATAGGTAAATACTTTCTCTTAATCCTGTAGATTCCTGCATTTTAGGTTCTACCAAGCTTCAGATAAATGTCTTAGCAGTACATCACAGGATCATCTGTGAGGACACCGAGGTGTGAGCCCAATGGACTTATAAATTTCAAAAGTGGACAGGAGCCCACAACTTTACATTTTGGTTGGGGGATATCGGAAAAATATCTGTGGAGGAAAATTTTAACAAATGTGGCATAAACAATTTTGCCTAAAAATGATTAATAAATTAGGAAAAAAAACAAGATTTTTTTTCAGGTGTTTATTAAATCTGATGAAAAAATATATAGATATTTTGATCTGGAACAATATTTATCAGAGAAAAAATAAGTATTCATCAAAGCTTATTTGTCCGATATTCCCCAATCAAAATATATAGTTGTGGGCTCATGTCTACTCTGGGATCATGTCTACAAGGGCTCCTGTCCTATTGGGCTTCTGTCCTTGAGGGCTCCTGTCTACACCCTCATCTGTGAATGATATTGAAACATCCAAAGTACTTGTCATGTCCATGGATAAAAAAGCACTCTATTAACTGGAATACTGTTTGTGTGTTCGGATGACCAAGCCACCTCGGCCCCATTCACTAAGGTGAGTGTTTTAGGCACCATGAAGACACGGAAGCTTTCGATGGTCGAGTTGCTGAAAGTCAAATCAATGGAAACTATGTATTCCACGGCTTTTTTCAGTAGAATACTCTTTTTCAGATCCACTGTGACCTCATTATTGTCTTTAATGCCCAAACTGAACTCCGTGCAGTCCATTTTATTTTCTCCGTCATCCACGGTTATCTTCCCTTTAACGCAGTCGAGACGCAAGTCTGTGTTTGTGTTTCTTGGACGTATTTTATCCCAAACAAAGGTGGTCAAGAACACGTCTTGACTGGCTCTGATTTTCACCGTCTCTTTACGAGTGATCGGCATTGGCTCCGTTTTAACTGGAATGACAGTGGTCACATAACGTGCACTGGAGTAGCTCGCACGTGGTTTACTCGCGCCTGCAGTTTCGTATTTGCTCGAATGTTCAAGGAAGATGTCCAGTAACTCTTTGTCTGTTAGTATGCCTTCTCCCGATACCTCATCGGCGATATCTTCTGCGTCCAATAGAGGAAACCGTATTTCCTTCAACACCATATCTAGGACCAGTCTCATGTTTTCACTCGTTGATGGGATACATCGATGACAGCATTGGGCACGTGCCCACAGAATACATGAACGATAGAGCATCAATTCAGAAATCCCGGTCAGCGAGTTTCGCTTGACAATCTCAAGCAATGTGTTCACGTTAATAGATTTGAAATGGTCACTCAAGAAAACAGGGCCTGTGTGCCCATCAATGTAGATTAAACAACGCTGCTTCAGCATGGTCAGCTCAAGGAACATTGCCACTTCGAGGACAATCAGGACATCCTCGCAAGCCAGGTTGTCCTCTAGGTATGAACAGCACGCATTCACCAGCGAGTGGATGCGATACTTATGAGACAGGCGTAGGAGATTCAAAACTTCTACTGTGTCAGTCATGGGTACATCGTCCGTGTAAATAAACCTTTAAGAAAAATAACATGGGTTAATTGCAGACCTATTTACCCAGGACTTGAAATGTGATACAGGTATGAGCAGAAGGGTTGATCAGTTAGGACCAACGGTCACAGTTCGGTATATCAATATCTAACATGTGGCTGTCGCCATCGGGACCCCTCGGGCCGGGCCCAGAGCAATTGTGGAAATAATGTTTCTGACCACCAACAACTCACATATTTGGGGTGGGCATAATTTTACCTGTATGATATAGATCATAGACAGACAAAACAATATAGCAATAGAGCAGTGATTACCTATAGTAGATGTAGTCGAACGATTACTGTCTATTCACAGCAATCCACACAGGTTTGTGTGAACTCCTGAAAAACACATCCCATGGCACCGACTTTCAATAGGCTTCTGGTACTGGTTGTATTAAACAACTGTATGAAGTTTCATTGTTGTGAGTGAAGGACTTTTTGAGATAATGTGTTTACAAGGATATGGACCAACAGACATGTATAAAGGGGCATAACTCCTGAAAAACACATCCGATTACACCGACTTTGAATAGGCTTCTGGTACTAGCTGCATTAAACAACTGTATCAAGTTTCATTGTTGTGAGTGAAGGACTTGTTGAGATAATGTGTTTACAAGGATAAAAACAGCCAGACATGTATAAAGGGGCATAACTCCTGAAAAACACATCCAATGGCACCGACTTTCAATAGGCTTCTGGTACTGGCTGTATTAAACAACTGTATGAAGTTTCATTGTTGTAAGTGAAGGACTTTTTGAGATAATGTGTTTACAATGATATGATGGACAGACGGACAGACGGACGGACGGACATACGACGGAGGCAACGACAATACCGCTCGGGCAGAATCTGCCCGAGGGGTAATATAACCACGATCGAATGCATTTTTAATGATAACTTGATAGTTGGAATATGACACTAATATCTATTCGCATCTCTGAAAAAAATTGCCGAGTAGGGGCCTATACATTCAGGGTTTCTGCATAGATTAATTTATTTCAAAAAACCCTCAAACACATAAGTTTTGCTACTTTCCCAGTGGATTTTCTTTGAAAAACAGCTACCAACAGATATGTGACACTTACATTCGAAAAACTCCTTTGTGTGTGATGGTAATAAAGCCAAATTTTTTTCCACCCCAAAAGCCTGCCACATAAGATTTTTCTTGAAGTTTACATACTGAAATATCCCCTTCGAAAAACTGAGATGTTAAGTTGCATAAAAATGGAGATATGATTGATCAAAATGTGCTCCCGGTCTGATTTTGATATTTTTGGGCATTTTCATGAAGGGTTTTCTCCAATAGCAAATATATGACACCTCAAACCAAAACCATTCATGGTTCTTTCCAATATACATACTTCCTAATATGTTGTGTGACAAAATCATTTTGGTTTGAGGTGTCATATTTTTGCTATAAGAGAAAATCCTCCCTGTAAATGCCTCAAAAATACCAAATCAGGCAGAGGAGCACATTTTGATCAATCATATCTCTATTTTTATATATAACGGAGCATCACAATTTTTTCGAGGCTGATATTTCAGTATGTGAACTTTTAGAAAAATCTGATTTGGCAGGTTTTGGATTGAAAAAAAAATTCAGCTTGATTACCATCACACACAAGGGAGTTATCACCGTATTGTCATCGCATATCCTTTGAAAATAATCCGTTAATTTTTCGGGTGTCGAGGGACAATTTAGTCACCGTAACTTTCTCTGTTCATGGCAGGATAGTAATAATATTTACTTCAGCATTTCTCCAAAAGCTTTTGAATTGGCATCAGATATTTTGATGGGTCCTTGGTCCAGTTGTCCAGCTAGTCCAAAGAACATGGCCTCAAATACAGGACTCCTGGCTGCCAGGATGAGTTTGTGAGCATCCAATTTCACTACAGGGTCATCCTCTGGGAACTCAAATGTCACATCCGTCAGGTGGCTTTTCTCCTGTAGATATCCTAGACAGGCTGACAGAGGCTTATTCACTTGCCAGTCATCATCAGGGGCCGTCTTAGCAACCACTGGGACCTCTGATAAAAAAAGAAAAGAAAAAAGAAAAAACATGATGTTGAAACAATCTATAGAATTGGCGCTACTACATGTACATGTACATACGGTAATTTCCCTATTAATTCACCTTCCAAATTTAATTCGAAAACGGCCGATTTTTCCCCTGCGGTGATTTTGTCCATCCTAATAAAACGAAAACGGGAGCATTTTCAATATACCCGTGAAACAATAAATTCGAACACTCCCGTTTTCGCCACGGAGTTCGTGCCGATGAAAGTAAAGTGAATATGTTACTAGAATCTCGTATAGTATGTCGCTGTATGCTATTATTCGTAAACGAAGAGAAACAACAGGGAATGGTACAATATAATCAGACTGAATTACTATTACTTACAGTCTATTATAAGGAAAACATGAAGCTGCGCTATCGAAACCCCTCGGCTCTGAACCCCAGCTATTATAATGTAAGGGTGTCTCTACCAATTGATTGGCTTGTGGGAAGAAATATTTACCCCTGGTATTGTAAGTGTACTTTCTTTGAAAAAAAAGAAAAGTTTTCCTCCCCTTAAATTAATTTGTTTCTGGAATAAATTGAAAGAGCTGTATCGATGTCGCACCAAAACAACAGTACACATGGCTAGATAAATACAGTACATGTATACTAAATGGCACATGTATGTCATTTTCAAAACAGATTTGCAAGCATTCTTTACATTGTCTAAGAAAATAAATCAATAAATCAGTCATCCAATCAATAAATATATGTGATACTATACTAACATGATATAGAAATAATATGCAAACTTAACATAGGAATTAGTGGATTTTGTTAGACAAGGGGCATACTTTCTGACACGACTCATTTTTGATAGGCATCTAGTGTCATTTTCACAACAGATTTGCAGGCATTCTTCGCATTGTGTAAGAGAATAAATCAATAAATCAGTCATCCAATCAATAAATAAATGTGATAGTATACAAACATGATATAGAAATTATATGCAAACTTAACATAGGAATTAGTGGATTTTACTAGACAGTCACAAGGGGCATAACTCTGCAAAATACTTTCTGACACGACTCATTTTCGATAGGCATCTAGTTCAGGTCAAGAGAAACAACTGTATCACGTTAGGATGTTGTATATGGAACAGTTATGAAATTATCACAATAACAAATCATAAATGGATTTTTATTTGTAAAAAGGGGTATAACTCTGCAAAATATTGTCCGACATGACTCATTTTCGATAGGCTTCTGATTTACGTGAAGATAAATAGATGTAACAAGTTTGGTTGCCATGCATGAAACGGTTCTGTAGATATCGCGGTAACGGACGGACGGACGTACGGACGTACGGATGTACGTACGGACAGCCGTACATGATGACGACAATACCCCTAGGCCAAAGTTGGCCGAGGGGTAAAAACTGATTCAATTAACTCCGCAGTCCTGTAATTTTATCCTAACTTGATCGCGTTTCGCCGCAGTCGGGTAAAATATATACGGTAGTCCCCCGCACGTGGTCGAGTGTCTGCACACGGCCCGCTATTTAATCATTCTTCAGTTTCCAGCGTTCGTATATCAAATATCATTTTTTCAATCAGCATTCCTTTGAATAACACGGTGAATATTTTTCGAGAAAGCAGAACTGCGTGCGAATGAATTATGTTTGAACGAAACATAAAAATCACCGACAACGATGGTCGACGTGACACGCTCTTAGGAAATTTTCATGGCGCTCCTTTTCTGTTCAAGTCTTTACGGTGGTTCATCGTCCCTCATTAATTCATGGCCTCTTTAACTTTTATACGTTGGTGATTAAATAGAATACATTTTATGCTAATATATTTTCAGATGAAGCCGGCTGTCGATCTGACCTGGAGTCAACAATCGCATGCCGCGGTTATAAATTGGATATTAGTAGTGTTTAGAATATTTTTTTAGGAAAATGGAATAAATCCGTCCACGATATGGTTCTCAGTACTGCACGGACAAAATCATCATGATATTGAACATATGAATATATTTTGTAACTTTTCTCAACTAGATTCTCTGAAACTGAAAGGCTTAATTGAAATGTCGATTTCTGTATATTTCCTTAAGTGGATCAGGTTATATTTACTGAGTGTATATTTATAAATTATGGAAAAGCTACAGTCGGGCCAAATCTCAAACCAGAAAGACGATCGGATGCAGGTAACAGTTTTTCTTTTCAAGAATTAAACATTGTTGAATGACTTGATTTTGAGTCGGCAGTCATATATTGTGAACCAGGAACTTTCAATCATGTGATATTATTGAAATTACCATGCCGTTTATGTGGAATATGAACAACTGAACGGCAGGCAACAAGCTGAAGTGGGTGGTGACGATTTGATACAAAAGTGTAAAACGGATGCATATATGAGAATACAGCACTTTATTTTATTACAGGAGCACTACGATAACAATATACAACATAAAAAGGCATAAAATAAAAGCATCATACATGCAATTTACTGAGGCATTGTGTACTGGATTTAATTTATCCGAGATTAAAGCTACAAGTTTTCAAATTGGCACATTCAGATGCGGACAAACTTGTCTCACCCGATCTTCATTTCTGGGGGATTAATCCTTTTCCGTGTACAATTAGGTGTATAATTGGGGGCAAAGGAACCAAAATAATACAGCATAAGAGAGCATAACCAAATTGTGAAGATATTCTTGCCACATAGTTTAAAATTGAAATAATACCATTTTCGAAAAAAAAAAAATTCGTTTCAGTATATTCAGGATGTATTCATTCGTGAGTAAGTGTAGTAGGATTTAACATTGTTTTTGACAATTTTTCAGTCATATCACGACGGTGCCTACATGTGCCCACAGTTCCTATTATCCTAGACACTGTTCAGCTCAGCCAGTACAGCACCCGGTCTCCTACCTAATCAGGAAGTATGATGTGATATCCGACAAGCTTATAACTTGGATGTAGTCAGATGGACCCAAGTTTGGTACCAATCCATAACGGACAGACAAACAGCTGGATCAGTGGGCAGAGAGACCGCTGGATCAATGGACAGATACGGCTGGATCGATGGACAAACAGCTGGATCGATGGACTGACAGCCAGCCAGAACAAGGGACAGACATACGGCTAGTTCAATGGAGAGAGACAGCTGGGTCAATGGACAGAAAGACAGTTGGATCAATGAATAGAGACAGCTGGATCAATGGACAGAGAGAACTGGATCAATGGATCGACCAAAAGCTGGATCAATAGACAGACTCAGCTGGATCAATGGACAGACAGACATCTGGAACCTTGGACAGGCAGACAGCTAGATCAATGGACAGAGAGCTGAATCAATGGACAGAGAGCTGGATCAATGGACAGACAGCTGGATCAATGGACAGACAGCACGATCAATGGACAGAGAGCTCGATCAATAGACAGAGAGCTGGATCAATAGACAGACAGCTGGATCACTGGACAGAGACAACTGGATCAATGGATAGACAAAAAGCTGGATCAATGGATAGACAAAAAGCTGGATCAATGGACAGAGAGACATCTGGAACCCTGGACAGACAGACAGCTGGATCGATGGACAGAGGGAACTGGATCAATGGATAGACAAAAAGGTGGATCAATGGACAGACACACCTGAATCAATGGACAGACAGACATCTGGATCCCTGGATAAGCAGACAGCTGAATCAATGGACAGAGAGACAGCTGGATCAATAGACAGACAGTTGGATCACTGGACAGAGACAGCTGGATCAATGGACAGACAGATAGCTGGATCAATGGACAGACAGATAGCTGGATCAATGGACGGACAGCTGAATTAATGGAAATAGAGACAGCTGGATCAATGGACAGAGACAGCTAGAAAAATGGACAGCAAGCTGGGTCAATGGACAGACAGCTGGATCAATGGACAGAGACAGCTGGATCAATGGCAGACAGCCAACCAAATCAAGGGACAGACATACAGCTGGTTCAATGGAGACAGACAGCCGGATCAACGGACAGCTGGATCCATGGCTAGAGAGACAGCTGGATCAATGGACAGACAGTTGGATCCATGGACAGACACACAGCTGGATCAATGGACAGACAGCTGGATCAATGGATAGAGACAGCTGGATCAATGGACAGACAGCCAACCAGATCAAGGGACAGACATACGGCTGGTTCAATGGAGAGAGACAGCTGGATCAATGGACAGAGAGCCGGATCAACGGACAGCTGGATCCATGGCTAGAGAGACAGCTGGATCAATGGACAGACAGTTGGATCCATGGACAGACACACAGCTGGATCAATGGACAGGCAGCTGGATTAATGGAGAGCTGGATCAGTGGACAGACAACTGGATCAATAGACAGACAGATAAATGGATCAATGAACAGACAGCTGGATCAATGCACAGCTGGATCAATAGAAAGAGACAGCTGGATCAATTGACAGAGAGAACTGCATCAAAGGATAGACCAAAAGTTGGATCAATAGACAGATTCAGCTGGATCAATGGACAGACAGCTGGATCAATGGACAGACAGACATCCAGATCAATATACAACTGAATCAATGGACAGACAGACAGTTGGATCAATGAACAGCTGGATCAATAGACAGAGACAGCTGGATCAATGGACAGAGAGAACCGGATCAATGGATCGACCAAAAGCTGGATCAATAGACAGACTCTGCTGGATCAATGGACAGACAGACATCTGGAACCCTGGACAGGCAGACAGCTGGATCAATGGACAGTTGGATCAATAGACAGACAGCTGGATCACTGGACAGAGACAACTGGATCAATGGATAGATAAAAAGCTGGATCAATGGACAGACACAGCTGAATCAATGGATAGAGAGACATCTGGATCCCTGGACAAGCAGACAGCTGGATCAATGGACAGACAGCTGGATCAATGGACAGATGGACAGCTGAATCAATGGAAAGACAGACATCCAGATCAATATACAGCTGAATCAATGGACAGAGAGACAGCTGGATCAATGGACAGATAGACAGACAGCTGGATCGATGGACAGACAGACTGACACAGCCGGATCAATGGGCAGCTGGATCAATGGACAGATTGACAATTGGATCAATAGACAGACAGCTGGATCAATGAACATCTGGATCAATGGACAGACAGCTGGATCAATGGACAGACATACAGTTGGATCAATGGACAGATAGCTCGTGTTTGTGTATAATGGGGGGCATAAGCTGGCACTGCATTTCAGTTGGCTGTTTGTCACACCCTGCGAGCCAGTTGTTCGCCGTTAAAATAAGATAAAGGGCTCAAACTAAGTAAAATTATTTTCATGCACACTTAGCTGACGTGTGTACCCTTCTACGAGAGATATATTATTTCTACATGTACATGCGCAGCAGTAAATTTACATGCACCTCCTATTTCGTGCCCCGAGTCCCGAGCCAAATATCAGCCTACTGCTGGCCAAAATACATCATTTACCGGCTATCGTGCCGATCGTGCCGATGAAAGTAAAGTGAATATGTTACTAGAATCTCGTATAGTATGTCGCTGTATGCTATTATTCGTAAACGAAGAGAAACAACAGGGAATGGTACAATATAATCAGACTGAATTACTATTACTTACAGTCTATTATAAGGAAAACATGAAGCTGCGCTATCGAAACCCCTCGGCTCTGAACCCCAGCTATTATAATGTAAGGGTGTCTCTACCAATTGATTGGCTTGTGGGAAGAAATATTTACCCCTGGTATTGTAAGTGTACTTTCTTTGAAAAAAAAGAAAAGTTTTCCTCCCCTTAAATTAATTTGTTTCTGGAATAAATTGAAAGAGCTGTATCGATGTCGCACCAAAACAACAGTACACATGGCTAGATAAATACAGTACATGTATACTAAATGGCACATGTATGTCATTTTCAAAACAGATTTGCAAGCATTCTTTACATTGTCTAAGAAAATAAATCAATAAATCAGTCATCCAATCAATAAATATATGTGATACTATACTAACATGATATAGAAATAATATGCAAACTTAACATAGGAATTAGTGGATTTTGTTAGACAAGGGGCATACTTTCTGACACGACTCATTTTTGATAGGCATCTAGTGTCATTTTCACAACAGATTTGCAGGCATTCTTCGCATTGTGTAAGAGAATAAATCAATAAATCAGTCATCCAATCAATAAATAAATGTGATAGTATACAAACATGATATAGAAATTATATGCAAACTTAACATAGGAATTAGTGGATTTTACTAGACAGTCACAAGGGGCATAACTCTGCAAAATACTTTCTGACACGACTCATTTTCGATAGGCATCTAGTTCAGGTCAAGAGAAACAACTGTATCACGTTAGGATGTTGTATATGGAACAGTTATGAAATTATCACAATAACAAATCATAAATGGATTTTTATTTGTAAAAAGGGGTATAACTCTGCAAAATATTGTCCGACATGACTCATTTTCGATAGGCTTCTGATTTACGTGAAGATAAATAGATGTAACAAGTTTGGTTGCCATGCATGAAACGGTTCTGTAGATATCGCGGTAACGGACGGACGGACGTACGGACGTACGGATGTACGTACGGACAGCCGTACATGATGACGACAATACCCCTAGGCCAAAGTTGGCCGAGGGGTAAAAACTGATTCAATTAACTCCGCAGTCCTGTAATTTTATCCTAACTTGATCGCGTTTCGCCGCAGTCGGGTAAAATATATACGGTAGTCCCCCGCACGTGGTCGAGTGTCTGCACACGGCCCGCTATTTAATCATTCTTCAGTTTCCAGCGTTCGTATATCAAATATCATTTTTTCAATCAGCATTCCTTTGAATAACACGGTGAATATTTTTCGAGAAAGCAGAACTGCGTGCGAATGAATTATGTTTGAACGAAACATAAAAATCACCGACAACGATGGTCGACGTGACACGCTCTTAGGAAATTTTCATGGCGCTCCTTTTCTGTTCAAGTCTTTACGGTGGTTCATCGTCCCTCATTAATTCATGGCCTCTTTAACTTTTATACGTTGGTGATTAAATAGAATACATTTTATGCTAATATATTTTCAGATGAAGCCGGCTGTCGATCTGACCTGGAGTCAACAATCGCATGCCGCGGTTATAAATTGGATATTAGTAGTGTTTAGAATATTTTTTTAGGAAAATGGAATAAATCCGTCCACGATATGGTTCTCAGTACTGCACGGACAAAATCATCATGATATTGAACATATGAATATATTTTGTAACTTTTCTCAACTAGATTCTCTGAAACTGAAAGGCTTAATTGAAATGTCGATTTCTGTATATTTCCTTAAGTGGATCAGGTTATATTTACTGAGTGTATATTTATAAATTATGGAAAAGCTACAGTCGGGCCAAATCTCAAACCAGAAAGACGATCGGATGCAGGTAACAGTTTTTCTTTTCAAGAATTAAACATTGTTGAATGACTTGATTTTGAGTCGGCAGTCATATATTGTGAACCAGGAACTTTCAATCATGTGATATTATTGAAATTACCATGCCGTTTATGTGGAATATGAACAACTGAACGGCAGGCAACAAGCTGAAGTGGGTGGTGACGATTTGATACAAAAGTGTAAAACGGATGCATATATGAGAATACAGCACTTTATTTTATTACAGGAGCACTACGATAACAATATACAACATAAAAAGGCATAAAATAAAAGCATCATACATGCAATTTACTGAGGCATTGTGTACTGGATTTAATTTATCCGAGATTAAAGCTACAAGTTTTCAAATTGGCACATTCAGATGCGGACAAACTTGTCTCACCCGATCTTCATTTCTGGGGGATTAATCCTTTTCCGTGTACAATTAGGTGTATAATTGGGGGCAAAGGAACCAAAATAATACAGCATAAGAGAGCATAACCAAATTGTGAAGATATTCTTGCCACATAGTTTAAAATTGAAATAATACCATTTTCGAAAAAAAAAAAATTCGTTTCAGTATATTCAGGATGTATTCATTCGTGAGTAAGTGTAGTAGGATTTAACATTGTTTTTGACAATTTTTCAGTCATATCACGACGGTGCCTACATGTGCCCACAGTTCCTATTATCCTAGACACTGTTCAGCTCAGCCAGTACAGCACCCGGTCTCCTACCTAATCAGGAAGTATGATGTGATATCCGACAAGCTTATAACTTGGATGTAGTCAGATGGACCCAAGTTTGGTACCAATCCATAACGGACAGACAAACAGCTGGATCAGTGGGCAGAGAGACCGCTGGATCAATGGACAGATACGGCTGGATCGATGGACAAACAGCTGGATCGATGGACTGACAGCCAGCCAGAACAAGGGACAGACATACGGCTAGTTCAATGGAGAGAGACAGCTGGGTCAATGGACAGAAAGACAGTTGGATCAATGAATAGAGACAGCTGGATCAATGGACAGAGAGAACTGGATCAATGGATCGACCAAAAGCTGGATCAATAGACAGACTCAGCTGGATCAATGGACAGACAGACATCTGGAACCTTGGACAGGCAGACAGCTAGATCAATGGACAGAGAGCTGAATCAATGGACAGAGAGCTGGATCAATGGACAGACAGCTGGATCAATGGACAGACAGCACGATCAATGGACAGAGAGCTCGATCAATAGACAGAGAGCTGGATCAATAGACAGACAGCTGGATCACTGGACAGAGACAACTGGATCAATGGATAGACAAAAAGCTGGATCAATGGATAGACAAAAAGCTGGATCAATGGACAGAGAGACATCTGGAACCCTGGACAGACAGACAGCTGGATCGATGGACAGAGGGAACTGGATCAATGGATAGACAAAAAGGTGGATCAATGGACAGACACACCTGAATCAATGGACAGACAGACATCTGGATCCCTGGATAAGCAGACAGCTGAATCAATGGACAGAGAGACAGCTGGATCAATAGACAGACAGTTGGATCACTGGACAGAGACAGCTGGATCAATGGACAGACAGATAGCTGGATCAATGGACAGACAGATAGCTGGATCAATGGACGGACAGCTGAATTAATGGAAATAGAGACAGCTGGATCAATGGACAGAGACAGCTAGAAAAATGGACAGCAAGCTGGGTCAATGGACAGACAGCTGGATCAATGGACAGAGACAGCTGGATCAATGGCAGACAGCCAACCAAATCAAGGGACAGACATACAGCTGGTTCAATGGAGACAGACAGCCGGATCAACGGACAGCTGGATCCATGGCTAGAGAGACAGCTGGATCAATGGACAGACAGTTGGATCCATGGACAGACACACAGCTGGATCAATGGACAGACAGCTGGATCAATGGATAGAGACAGCTGGATCAATGGACAGACAGCCAACCAGATCAAGGGACAGACATACGGCTGGTTCAATGGAGAGAGACAGCTGGATCAATGGACAGAGAGCCGGATCAACGGACAGCTGGATCCATGGCTAGAGAGACAGCTGGATCAATGGACAGACAGTTGGATCCATGGACAGACACACAGCTGGATCAATGGACAGGCAGCTGGATTAATGGAGAGCTGGATCAGTGGACAGACAACTGGATCAATAGACAGACAGATAAATGGATCAATGAACAGACAGCTGGATCAATGCACAGCTGGATCAATAGAAAGAGACAGCTGGATCAATTGACAGAGAGAACTGCATCAAAGGATAGACCAAAAGTTGGATCAATAGACAGATTCAGCTGGATCAATGGACAGACAGCTGGATCAATGGACAGACAGACATCCAGATCAATATACAACTGAATCAATGGACAGACAGACAGTTGGATCAATGAACAGCTGGATCAATAGACAGAGACAGCTGGATCAATGGACAGAGAGAACCGGATCAATGGATCGACCAAAAGCTGGATCAATAGACAGACTCTGCTGGATCAATGGACAGACAGACATCTGGAACCCTGGACAGGCAGACAGCTGGATCAATGGACAGTTGGATCAATAGACAGACAGCTGGATCACTGGACAGAGACAACTGGATCAATGGATAGATAAAAAGCTGGATCAATGGACAGACACAGCTGAATCAATGGATAGAGAGACATCTGGATCCCTGGACAAGCAGACAGCTGGATCAATGGACAGACAGCTGGATCAATGGACAGATGGACAGCTGAATCAATGGAAAGACAGACATCCAGATCAATATACAGCTGAATCAATGGACAGAGAGACAGCTGGATCAATGGACAGATAGACAGACAGCTGGATCGATGGACAGACAGACTGACACAGCCGGATCAATGGGCAGCTGGATCAATGGACAGATTGACAATTGGATCAATAGACAGACAGCTGGATCAATGAACATCTGGATCAATGGACAGACAGCTGGATCAATGGACAGACATACAGTTGGATCAATGGACAGATAGCTCGTGTTTGTGTATAATGGGGGGCATAAGCTGGCACTGCATTTCAGTTGGCTGTTTGTCACACCCTGCGAGCCAGTTGTTCGCCGTTAAAATAAGATAAAGGGCTCAAACTAAGTAAAATTATTTTCATGCACACTTAGCTGACGTGTGTACCCTTCTACGAGAGATATATTATTTCTACATGTACATGCGCAGCAGTAAATTTACATGCACCTCCTATTTCGTGCCCCGAGTCCCGAGCCAAATATCAGCCTACTGCTGGCCAAAATACATCATTTACCGGCTAACAACCATCTTTAGTATTGATAAGCCAAACAAATGAAATTCTCCAAGTCTTTGATCAGTGATATCCAACTAGGATGAATAGTGGTCAGACTTAAAAATAAAAAGTTTCCCTGTCTGGGACATTACTCCACAGTATGTTTGTTTCCGTAGCACATTGGGTTATGTATGAATACATGTATGCTATCTGGGATCACTCCAGGTTTATTGAAGTAAATTAAGGCCATCCACGATTCTATTTGTGTTTCCAGTAACCAATTTCAGAAGTTCTTGGGTAGGTAGGTAGGTAGGCAGGAATTTTATTTATTTTTATTTATTATATTTTATTTTTTGTCAATTTTTTTATCTTTGTGTATAGGATTACACACTACTGAATCTCATAAAAATAAAGAAAAAAATAAAAAAATGTCAACCCAAACTTTTTTTTCAACTGCAAAATATATGGGTAGGTAGGGTTACTGGAGACAAAAATATTATTGTGGATGGCCTAATTGTCAAAACTTTACTTTTTATATACCGGTATGCAAAACATGTCATAATTTCTTGAAACTGTATACTAACCAGTTGACTGCTGAACTATGTTTTCATCATCTGTTTTTTGTCTTTTATTTGGCAGCGTGCTCCCTCTAGACCCTCCCTCGCTGTTTTTTCTACCTTTTGGCATCTTCTAATTCCTGTGAAACAAAAACAGAAGAAAATAATGGGACTTTTACAGAAATTGACTGAATGTTTTTTTTTCTTCCAATTCTCCCCAACAGCCAATGGAAATATCATATTTCTTTTTGAAAATTTGAAATGAGCAATCGAGTGCTTCGAACCTGGAATACACTTGATACAGTTGACAATAAATTTTAAAGAATTTTCCAAATTTATGTTCATGCACCAGCAAAAATAGATAAACTTGGAAAAAAAAAAAAAAATCATTGTCGACTATATGCATGATATGGAGCTTTTTGATGGGTAACCAGCGGTATTCGGGTTTCCGATACTCGTAAAATACAGGAGGAGTGTGCAAAAATCATTTTGTACATCAATATTACGACATGTATTCATTCATGTCATCTTCAGGAATGCTAGTTGACAACAGGTTCCATTGGTATATACAAGATTCATAGAACAATTTAAAGATAATCAACCAGTCAGACATACTATACAGTGAGTAATGTTATAACCATCGTCCAATCAGATCAACTAAAAACGAAATTACCGAAAAAGTTGCTCATCTCCAATGGCAACTTAAGACAGATTCAACCAGATAACTTGTCCTGTAAGAGTCTTCAAAACGGTAAATTTAGCTTAATGGTCCGATAGCTTTCCAGGTTTAACAAGTTTCCCTCAATTGTAATCAGCTAAATTGTGTTTTTCTTACAGAGAAGAGCAATGAAAAAAGGCCATTCAGCCATATTCTAGGATACATGTATCATCACAGACGTCTGTCGTTTTGCCTTTTCTTCTCTCAGCAGTGGGAGTAAATTGCATGATCACTTGTATTTCATCAAGTTCATCATAAATACTGGAGTGAATGGGACCTCTGTATATTAGGAAGTTTACCCATACCAGACAATATACCCATTTATGAAAATTTTGAGCCACGGCATACTAAGAATTACATACATGTAGAGGCCACAAGGCCATGATCATGCAATTACTCCCAATGTAGTGCACCAACGTCTGTTATAAGTTCATAGATCTCCTCACAAATGGGGAGTACGAGCTGAACTGGCAATCTTCCCATTGATGTACGATGTTATTCAGCGTTCTGTTAAATATTATCATGACATACTGGAGACTCCTGACAGACTGACCTACGTACATGTACCAGGGCCTGCAGGGACAAAAGGCCTTGTGTAACAAATGCATAGGTATGGCAATACAGGCTGAAAATGTTTATGAGTAATGAATTTATCAGGGTGTGAAATAGGAAATCAAATTCTAGTTGCCCATGGGCAAGTACGGGCAACCAACATATCCAAATGCATTGCAATTCACGAAGAATTTGATTGCCCAAAGGGAATTTTGGTTGCCCCGGGCAACCGGGTAAAGGGCTATTTCGCACCCTGTATATATGGACGTTGACAACACTCACTGCAGTAGTTTCAAACTCAAATTTCAGACACACTGCCCAGCTTGTTTTAACTATGCACTTCAGAAAAATAAGCCTAATTCTAATGAGGATGTAAGCTTACAGATTATTCAAAAGTAATGGTAAGTTTGAACCATATTTACTTGTACAACGTTATATGTAAAAATTCCCACCACAGACAATTAAGACTAAGTAATCATAAGTTGAAAATTGAAATGAAACAGAAGTTCATCAGCGAGTCTGTGACACCTGCCAAATATAGAGGATGAAAATGCACTTTGTGTTGTCATCATGGTCATGTTCCCGGTACAACTGATAGAATTTCATTGTTCAAATCAATTACTGAAAGTCACAGTAATTTCATGACCCTAAGTGATATTGAGAAATTTGTCCTCATCATGTCCTCAGAAGACTTAGTATTGTGATGCCACATTTGTACGTATGCTTGGTACACCCTTCGGCTTCAGCGTAATACATGATTAATGTCTTATAACATTGAGTACAGACCATATATACACCACAGTATATTCATATATGTATATGAACATTTCATTGATTTGTTATTCATGTTCTTGTTCTCTGTTGTTTGTACTCTCCCTGTAAAGGTGTTTTGTACAATAAATTGAATTGAATTGAATATAGGCTGTGTCTGTATAGCGCTAACTGTCGTCGTAATTGACAGAACAGCCGATCTTTGTTTAGAGTCACTGTTACTTTCATTGTACCAAAAAGACAGCGCACCTGAATGAAGTTGTCATAGATGACGCACTGATGCAGGAGTCAAACGAAATCCGCCCCCCCCCCCCACCACCTCAGGCATGGGTCTCTAGCTTAGTGGGGGATTACCTGGGGATTCACAATAAAATTAAGTCCAAGGGGGTGGGGATTTCACACGTTTTCAGCCCCGTTGATGTGGCGATTCAGTTAATAATTTTCTTTTTCCTGAGGATGGGATTGTATTTGGCTGAGGTTTAGGTGGATTCACTTCAATGTTTTGCCCCAGGGGGTACTACTCTCCATATATTAATCCCAGAGGCCGAGGCTGGGGGTTCCGCTTGACTCATGAAAGCATAGGCCTTTTTCAGGACTGGTAATTTTAATATGTGAATAAATAACCTAGGGTCTAAAGGTCTGCGAGCCTCATATTATCTACATAATAATCTTGAGCATAAAAATATCCCACTGGATATCTCATGTCACCTTTACAAAACATTAGTGAAACCAGTTCTTCTGTATGGGTCTGAGATATGGGGAACTGATTATTTACTCACAAAAAATAGTGATACTTTAGCCACTGAAAAGACTCAGAATAGATTTTGTAAACGGTTACACGGTGTCCACAAAACCACTGTTAATAATGGTGCTAGAGCCGAATTAGGCATGTACCCACTGATGCTGGATGTCGCGATCAGGGCTGTTAAATACTTTAAGTACTTTGTCAGTTACCCTGACAGACTTGCATTCCAAGCTTTAGAGGAGCAACGCAAACTAATCCGATATCAAGAGGGATGGTTGTACAAATTTCGTAAATTTGTCAACAACAAATTAAGTTTAGACCTTGAGTGTTGTTCGACAGCACAAATCGTACAGGCTCTTCATTCGTATTTTGATTCCTCATATTTAGACAATCTATGCAAGATTATAGCAATGGTACTAGCAATAAAATGCGAACATATCAATTATTCAAAAATGACTTAAAATTTGAGGATTATTTAGTCCAAATACATACACCTGATGTTAGACGGTTCCTGACAAAACTTCGCCTTAGTAACCATAAACTGACAATTGAAACTGGGAGGTATACACGCCCAGTCACCCCATTAGAACAGCCTGTATGTCATACATGTAATGTCCTGGAGGACGAGGTTCATTTTGCTACACAATGTCAATTATTTTCTAAAGAAAGGCAAGTACTGTTCATTGCGATCAGCCAGAAGATCCACCTATTCGCTACTATGTCACCACAGAACAAATTTATTATTATGCTATCAACTAAAGACAAATCCCTAATAAACTTAATAGGAGAAACTATGTACCACTGGTACCTTCAGAGAATTGGCCCCCCACCTTAGTAAAATAAAAATTACACTAATAGTTACACTAATAGTGATATTAATATCACTAATATTACACTAATATTACACTTATAGTGAACACTGCTAGTCAATATGCTATTAGTCAATATATGTCATGTAGGTTACAGGTATAGTATTTACTGTTTGTTCAAATTTATTATATTTCTTACTGCATTATTGTTTTGCACGCTGTCCCGATCCCAATGGGATGTTTTGTACAATAAAATTGAATTGAAATAAATAAGGAGGGCGACAGCAAAATATGTTACTACAACAATAACATCAACACATTGTTGCTGTTGTTGTTGTTGTTTTACCGTTTACCGGTTATGGAGGCTCCAGATTTCAACAACCCCACTGTCGCGGGACTTTTGTTATCGTACAGTGTTACATGGTTCAGTTCAAGCTCTACGGTACAATTCGGACAACTGTTAGTCAAGTATAACGACTCTGATTTATTATCAGAGTCGTGTTACAAACATGACCAGACAACTGCAGACTTACTTTTAAACTTTAGTGACCGTCTGTGTACAATGTTATTCACTGTCGACACTGTCGTCTTGTGCAAAATGCGTGCCTGTCAGCAGGCTGGACAGCCGGGTCCTACTATTCACCGTCCGCATCCGACCGTAACCGTCCGCAGCCGGTTGTAACCGCCCACAACCGTCCGTGAGTATATAAAAACCGACCGTGGACATTTGCTCGCTCTCCGTAGTTAAGGCCTTTTTGCTGGTACCCATTTAGGCACTCAAAATATAACAAAGAGCTCGAGCTCGAGCTCCCATTAGCCACATATATGTAACTCAGTGTATGTACTGTAGCCACGACTGAGTTGCACATCCTTACTAGGACAGACATCAGTATCGTCCTTTTCTTCGTGGCCAAACATTACAAAATGTACAACGGGTTGTAAACATGTCAAATATACTTCTCTCCCCCGACACAAAGTATCTGGCCCAAGTGCAAGAAACGCTCCAATACGCATGCATATAGTTACTGTGTTACGTCACACGCATCTATTCTATATATGATCATCGACTGTTAGGCGGTTAGATATCAGTCACTATAACTTATACTGTGTTACATCACACACATCTATACTAAAAACGGCCAGGAACTGTAAAGGGTTAGATGTCATCCAACAACTTTATATTGGAAAACCACGTATTACTGTGTTACATCACGCACATCTATATTGTATACTATACTACAATACCCCATCAGGACCTCATTGACCATCTAATTTCATTAATAGTATCTGTGTTCAAGAAAACTGATCGTAGATATATTAATGTCGGAAGCCATAAAGCACTCTTTAGCTCTACTACATACAAGAGATATCATTCATGGCGTGTGTCTTTATTTATAGAGTTACTTGAAGTTCTCATTAAAAATATCTTTGTGAAATTTGGCAACACAATATATGAACAGCATATAGGTATTCCAATGGGCACTAATTGTGCACCCCTGTTGGCTGACCTATATATGTTCTCTCATAAATATGACTAGGCCTATATGCAGGCGCTTTCAAAAACCGATCCCGTTCCTTCTCATTCACCAAATACGCTATGTAGACGATCTTCTCGCTGTGGATAATCGCTATATAAATGACGCAGTGAAGGATATATAATGCAGAAGCAAAGTAACTCCGAATAAACTTAATAAACGCATGGTGACAGTCTCAATATTTCGACAAAATTTTATTTGTCATCTTCAGGATGTGATCTAACAGCAGTTACAGGCTCTTATATACAAAACGACTAACAAAGACTGAAATGGTTCGATACACAAAATTAGAGGGCAATAGCCAATCAGATAATATGTGAACATAACCATTAAGGTAAACATGAGTGGCAAATAGACATGACAAGGAATACACACACTAAATAGGCCTGACAATGCACAATCGAAATGGCAATACACTCAAAATAATAATCCGTTAAAATTTAACGTATTACTATCCGTTAGGTAGTTTTAACGGATTAATCCGTTATATAAACGGAAATAGTACGTTGTAGTAAGGGAATCTT
>JAVTVY010052709.1:0-26044 GCA_036873755.1 Hanleya hanleyi
ACACTGGCAAATTTATATCATTCTGATAGGACCTTGTTCTGCCATAATATCCACCGAAATCTCAGTCCAGGGGGAGATAACTCCTGTATGGAATACAGTATGCAGTAAACCCAATTGTATACTAATGGACACACTGTGGATTATTTTAATCGAACTCCTGGTCTTCTTTCCACCTGCTTCCGAAAATAGCGCTTCAGGTATAACTAGGCAGTCAAAATTAAACAATCTGGCGTAATGATACATCTCCGCTCCGTAACGGAGTCTACATTAAGATAATGCATAGACTCCACTATTATGCCTTAAGGGTGCACTCCGGAGATTCTTTTATTCGGCATGGAATAGACTATGGGTCCGGTTTTAGGCCACCAGTTGTCGCAAAACCTTCAACCCAAATCACTTATATATATATATTTTCTGAAAGAGCATGATGAAACTATTATTTTAAGATATAACACTGCTATGTTATAGAAAAATTTAACTCGAACATTCTCCTCCATGCTTGCTTCATTTTTCCTAGAAAACCCCTTAAAAATGTCGAAAAATGGTCAAATTCGGCTCAATTTCCAGAAAAATCTGTAAGAGCGATTTCAATTAAACTTCTTACTCACGTTCCCTGGTCCGGTCTCAACTTAAAAAGGCAAAAAAAGGGGATATTAACCTAACCGTTTTTTGTCAGATTTTCTTCCCGTAAATGAGTCCCGATTTTTAGGCACACCCAAGGGGCATAACTGAGGCAGGACAAACTTTACTCCATGATCCCGATCAGCGTGTAGACGAAGCCAGCACTCGATTTGTACGTACTCGTTTGCAGCGTTGATAATGCTGAATAGGATGGCATTATAGATATAAGCTATTAAGAAGACAAGAAGAATTATGATGTAGCAGAACAAGGGCAGTCTATCGTATTATGAAATTAGAGAGGGGCCATTACTACGAAACTGCGGAGGGCCACCTTAAGGGGCAGGATGTTTTTTACGAAATTAATTATTCACATGTATCGTAATCTCAGAGTGTTTGCGAGTATGGCGGTATACAACACTTGCCAGTTATACATATTATTTTGGGAAATCCGACCGATAACTTTTCCCCTACCCCATCTTTGTTTTGATCAATTTTGCCAATTCTAGCAGGATTTTCGAGAACAAAACTCAAAATTAACCTATTTCTTCTTAATAATGGTCATCCATTCGGCAATATGAAGGCCGTGGTTACTTTTCCGCTTTCCAATGATAGCAGAAACGCGGGAAAATGCAAATAAGCGATGTAACCAAGTCAAATTATTGGTAATTTTGCACTCAATTTTCTCTTAGAAACATGGGAAATACTTCAGAAACTTGAGAAATAATTTGTAAAACCATAATAATATACATCCATTCCATCCTTTATGGACTGTAAATGGGTTCTCTTGTAAAGAAAATTTACACTGGCAAATTTATATCATTCTGATAGGACCTCGTTCTGCCATAATATCCACCGAAATCTCAGTCCAGGGGGGAGATAACTCCTGTATGGAATACAGTATGCAGTAACCTCAATTGTATACTAATGGACACACTGTGGATTATTTTAATCGAACTCCTGGTCTTCTTTCCACCTGCTTCCGAAAATAGCGCTTCAGGTATAACTAGGCAGTCAAAATTAAACAATCTGGCGTAATGATACATCTCCGCTCCGTAACGGAGTCTACATTAAGATAATGCATAGACTCCACTATTATGCCTTAAGGGTGCACTCCGGAGATTCTTTTATTCGGCATGGAATAGACTATGGGTCCGTTTTTAGGCCACCAGTTGTCGCAAAACCTTCAACCCAAATCACTTATATATATATATTTTCTGAAAGAGCATGATGAAACTATTATTTTAAGATATAACACTGCTATGTTATAGAAAAATTTAACTCGAACATTCTCCTCCATGCTTGCTTCATTTTTCCTAGAAAACCCCTTAAAAATGTCGAAAAATGGTCAAATTCGGCTCAATTTCCAGAAAAATCTGTAAGAGCGATTTCAATTAAACTTCTTACTCACGTTCCCTGGTCCGGTCTCAACTTAAAAAGGCAAAAAAAGGGGATGTTAACCTAACCGTTTTTTGTCAGATTTTCTTCCCGTAAATGAGTCCCGATTTTTAGTCACACCCAAGGGGCATAACTGAGGCAGGACAAACTTTACTCCATGATCCCGATCAGCGTGTAGACGAAGCCAGCACTCGATTTGTACGTACTCGTTTGCAGCGTTGATAATGCTGAATAGGATGGCATTATAGATATAAGCTATTAAGAAGACAAGAAGAATTATGATGTAGCAGAACAAGGGCAGTCTATCGTATTATGAAATTAGAGAGGGGCCATTACTACGAAACTGCGGAGGGCCACCTTAAGGGGCAGGATGTTTTTTACGAAATTAATTATTCACATGTATCGTAATCCAGAGTGCTCGCGAGTATGGCGGTATGTACAACACTTGCCAGTTATACATATATTTTGGGAAATCCGACCGATAACTTTCCCCCTACCCCATCTTCTTTGTTTTTGATCACTTTGTCAATTCTAGCAGGATTTTCGAGACCAAAATTAACCTATTTCTTCTTAATAATGGTCATCCATTCGGCAATATGAAGGCCGTGGTTACTTTTCCGCTTTCCAATGATAGCAGAAACGCGGGAAAATGCAAAATAAGCGATGTAACAAAGTCAAATTATTGGTAATTTTGCACTCAATTTTCTCTTAGAAACATGGGAAATACTTCAGAAACTTGAGAAATAATTTGTAAAACCATAATAATATACATCCATTCCATCCTTTATGGACTGTAATTGGGTTCTCTTGTAAAGAAAATTTACACTGGCAAATTTATATCATTCTGATAGGACCTCGTTCTGCCATAATATCCACCGAAATCTCAGTCCAGGGGTGGAGACCCTGTATGGAATACAGTATGCAGTAACCTCAATTGTATACTAATGGACACACTGTGGATTATTTTAATCGAACTCTGGTCTTTCCACCTGCTTCCGAAAAAATAGCGCCCAGGTATAACTAGGCAGTCAAAATTAAACAATCTGGCGTAATGATACATCTCCGTTCCGTAACGGAGCTCCACATTAAGATAATGCATAGACTCCACTATTATGCCTTACGGGTGCACTCCGGAGATTCTTTTATTCGGCATGGAATAGACTATGGGTCCGTTTTTAGGCCACCAGTTGTCGCAAAACCTTCAACCCAAATCACTTATATATATATATTTTCTGAAAGAGCATGATGAAACTATTATTTTAAGATATAACACTGCTATGTTATAGAAAAATTTAACTCGAACATTCTCCTCCATGCTTGCTTCATTTTTCCTAGAAAACCCTTTAAAAATGTCGAAAAATGGTCAAATTCGGCTCAATTTCCAGAAAAATTTGTAAGAGCGATTTCAATTAAACTTCTTACTCACGTTCCCTGGTCCGGTCTCAACTTAAAAAGGCAAAAAAGGGGATGTTAACCTAACCGTTTTTTGTCAGATTTTCTTCCCGTAAATGAGTCCCGATTTTTAGTCACACCCAAGGGGCATAACTGAGGCAGGACAAACTTTACTCCATGATCCCGATCAGCGTGTAGACGAAGCCAGCACTCGATTTGTACGTACTCGTTTGCAGCGTTGATAATGCTGAATAGGATGGCATTATAGATATAAGCCATTAAGAAGACAAGAAGAATTATGATGTAGCAGAACAAGGGCAGTCTATCGTATTATGAAATTAGAGAGGGGCCATTACTACGAAACTGCGGAAGGCCACCATAGGTGAAACTGTACACGAGAATGCCCGCTCTAATGACGTCACAGTGACGTTATCTTCCCATTTGCGCACACTTCGCCATCCATAAGATGGCTTGCGAATCGTGTGTCTCCATTATTGCGGAGCGATATCCGGTACTTTACGGGATTCTGTTCGGCCTTCATCCGGCGGAGAACAGACTCGAGAAATCTGATAAATTACAGGTTTTCATACCACTTCTGAAACAGATATTTCCTGGGCTTACAAAATATATAGGTATGTATAACTTTCGTATCATCCAAGAGGTGTGGTGGATCTGAAATTTGAACAAGTAGTTCATCACATGACTCGAAAATGGCGAGTTACGTTGGGGTTACGTCGGTAGACTTTAGCTGATTGGCTGACGAAGTCACGTGATATTGATTTATGGAAATTCCCTCTGGCAGTTGCCGAAAGTAGGCTGAACATGGATACACACGATCCCAGGGTCAGTCTTACCGCGTATAGATGACCGAGATGGTTACAGGTTGGTTATCTTCCCTGAAGATAGTCTTAAATCTATTATAGTCAATTTTCATTATAACTATAAAGTTTTGCATTAATCTGTCGGAAACTAATAAAAATGTTACATATAATTCTTTCAGTCGAAAAATATAATTAAAAAGATTAAAAAAACATTAAAATGTGACTTCCAGAGGATCTTCATGACCGCGATTTAGAATTTACCCATGATGTCCTGCATCTATATATGATTACGTCAATGAACATCCGAGAGGATGAAGTTAGCTAGGATGTGCCAGTTCATAATTTGTTTTTGTTGCTGAGATAGGGAAGACAATTTTGTATTATGCAACCCTCCCCTCCCTCACCCCTGCCCTACACTCCTGCTGGGGGCTAGGGTTAATTAACGTTTTCACAATAGTAGTTCATCCCCTTACACATATTTACACGTGACCGTTTACATATCCTTATCTATCTCTGTCGAGATTTTATCCGATGATTACACCATACCTTGACCAAACTAGATGATTTGCTTCTGACAATACTCATGTTTTTCACAATACATTCTGCATATTTTCACAAAATTAAATTTGCTTACTTTCAAAACAATACTAATGGCGCACATTAACCCTACCAGACCGGGGTGGAGAGGAATGCTGGCCCCCATGTCAGACAAGCATGGGTCTATTCAAAATGGCGACCATATATGGTTTTACTAAACATTGCGTTTCAGCCGTATTTCTTATTGCCTTTTTCTGCATGGAAGTGGCAAACAAAGATTTTTTTATGCGAAAATATTGCATGAACGCAAAATTGGAAAAATGCAGATAGGAATTTGTGAATTTGAATGTGTATTTCATCCTATGTAGTGTGCGCGCTTTCAGCTCCTCAGCCCAAGAGGTATTAAAAATATCTAGACGGGTGAGTACGAAGAAAACAAGAGAGCTGAAACTTTCTGATTTTCCCGCAAATCTTATTGCCGTCATTTTAAGACTATTTGCATAATTCTGGGTGTGAAGGATCATGAGAAAATTCAAAATGGCGGTCACGAGGTATCCCAGAAAATTGTGTCTTCGGTCATTTCAGTTCATTTTTTTCGCATTGTCCTTGCCTAAAAGAGCATAACAGTAATTTATTTTGCCAAAACTGATCATTTTTTATGACATTAATTAGTTTTTGAGATAAATTATCGAAAAATAAAAAGTCGCAAAATCAGTCAAAAAATGGCGACTATAGATATATAAATATTATATTATCGGGATAACGAAAATAAATAGGGCGTCAAAATGCCCCCCACCCTCCCTCCTCTTACGGGTCACCTATACAAGTATCAGTTGTCCCTGGACAACTCACAACAGTATATGTTGTCCATGGACAACCTGTCCAGTAATGTTTGTTCGACGGACAACCACTAACCAGGACAACGTTCACCTTCACACCGATCCTCCAGGCTTCAGCGTCCCCGCTCAATAACGACTCACTTCGCGGCCCGGTTCCAGGGACGAATTATCTCGCCTGAGGATCATGGCTATATCCACTTAGGATCCCGAGACGGACTTTTTATAGCTGGATAAAACACGTTGTATGGCAATGCCTGAGTGAAAAACAGGTTTCATGCTTTTACCATTTAACGCATATTTCATCCAATAATTCACATATCTGCTGTACCACTTTAAATTGATCGGTTTATGAAAGCGTCCCCGCATATAGTCCTATTCATAAGAGAGCAGATATAAGAGAGCAGATATAAGAGAGCAGATATAGCTCAGCCAAAGTTAAGTGCACAATTATTATCCATTGGAATATGCTGTTGGTATATTGTGTTGACAAATTTCAAATAGATATTATTAAAAAGAAAATCATTATATGATAAAAAAGAAACATCCTAGGAATAATATCCCCATGTATGTACGTGTACATATAGTAGAGATAAAGCACGCTTTATGATTTCTGAACAATACGATGCAATATGAACGAAGCATGCTATTCTGGACTCTGAACGGTTCTCGAGCCCATTTTTAACAAACATCGTGGCAGATAGGTATAGCTGTATGGACGTTTTTATGGTGTTCCATTTCGGCCATTTTTGCGTCGCGCGTCGCAGGCGACGGGAAGGGCGACGTCGCCCACGACGTCGCCCGCGACGTCGCCCTTCCCGTCGCGTTCTTATAATGTTAAGAGATACAACGCGACGCGACGTCGCCCTTTTTAAACGCGACGTCGCCCGCGACGTCGCCCTTTCCGTCGCGCGTCGCTTTCATCAACGCGACGGGATGAGCGACGTCGCCCACGACGTCGCCCGCGACGTCGCCCTTCCCGTCGCGTTCTTATAATGTTAATTGATAGAACGCGACGCGACGTCGCCCTTTCCGTCGCGCGTCGCGCGTCGCCTTCCGGTATTTTAGGACAAAATCGAGCTGCGCATGCTTAGGGAGCAGCTATTGCGATTTAGGTCGTATAGTGAGGCCGCCATTTTATGCTGTGCTTATATCGAGGAAGGTAATGTCGGCCTGAATGAATAATGATTATCCTGCTTTATCGTATAGCTTTTAGATGGTGTTAAATTTTAGTCCATGCTTGGAATGACACCTGTTATGAAAATATCTCTCGAAATGTCTGCAACTCGCTGTGGTGTACTGTACACATTATATCTTCGCTTCCAAAAAAGATACGCACTCCCCCACATCCGTACATCGTCTTGAATTTCTTTATTCCCATTTGATGTACGCGTGTATGTGTGTGTGGCTTTTATGTATGCTTTTATGTGTTTGTGTGTTTTCATTTTTCAGATGTCCTTACAGTATACCTCTTTATGTGACCACATTGACCAGGCCGTTGAAAATATCCTTTTATTTATTGCTGTCCAACAGTGTATACCGGTATCGGTACTCGAACTGTCAAGTCTCGACAGATTGTAGTGTAAATGTATAAGCTTTCAATTTAGCAGATAGAGATAGTTCTATAGCTCTCAACAAGAGGAAAAAAAAGAAAATTAGGATGGAATTGAAGTTATTTTACTGTGAGAATTTTGTTCTTTCTACTCTTTCTAAGAATTGATTGAAGAATATTAGTACTGCTGCACTCTTCAAATCATCCGGCATTTCCACGATCGTAGTTAGACGTTTGACGACAATTGAACTTCAGGACGAGTTCCTGAAGTTCGGGTATGGTGCTCTTAACTGCAGGCATCATTTTCTCAATTTCAAGAAAAATTCAAAACTTTCTGCTTATTTTCCTCCTTGAAACACAGTTGTCGTCAAATGGCCTGAACAAAACCGGGAACAAAATCCCTGAATTATTTTAAGAGTGTACGGTATATCAACGACATTCTGGCAATGCTGTTTCTGAAACATAGAATAAAAATCAGGTAAAGTTTGGATGAAGATTAAACATGGAAAATTCCCCTCGGTAGTTTGTGAGAATATTGTTGGAGTTCTGTTGGACCTCATAATCATAGCGGATGCGGATTTTTTCTTTCTATACGCCCGCCAAAAAGGCGGACATATTATGTGATGGCGGTTTCCGTTCGTCCGTCCGTCCGTCTGTCCGTCCCTCCTATATCCGGTCTATACCTGGGACAGTTTTCTATCTACAGTTCCAATTTTTGATGAGTGGATACCCTACGGGGAGACGATGTGTCGCGTACCAAAATGAACGCCGAGGTCGGAGGTCAATGGTCACTGGCCTGAAAAACAGAAAATCACTGAAGTGTTCGTGTCCGGTCGATATCTCTGGACGTTTCCTATCCACAGTTGCAATTTTTTCGTGAGTTGATACAGTAGGTCAACACAATGTGTCGCGTACCGAAATTGAGGTAGAGGTCAGAGGTCAAAGGTCAATGTTGCCTCAAATTCAAAATATCATTGAGCATTGACAGTTTCTATCTGCAGTTCTAATTTCTGGTGAGTGGATGCCCTAGGGAAGAACGATTTGTTGCATACCAAATGTAGGTCGAGGTCAGAGGTCAAAGGTCAGTTTGACTGAAAAATCATGAAATCGTAAAAAGTCACATTTTTATACGCCTTCCGAAGACGAGATCATTTAATGCGATATTGCGTTCTGTCCATTCATCCATTACCATTTATTGTCCATGCGATATCTCTAGTCTGAAGCGATGGATTAGTTCTGACCACGGTGAGCGGCGCTGGGCGGGAGAACCAGGGACTAATTTCAGCCGCCCGGCACTAAAGCATAAAAAAGATGAGCTCAGCACTCAAAAATGTCAGTAACTTCAATGGTACTTGCAAAAATATGTCGGCATTATACGTTTTAAGGTAGCTCCGCCATGTTTTCCCTGGTTCACGATTTCTGAACATCTGCTATAAATTGTTCGAGTTTTCGCAAATTAAAATATTCGGGAACCCTCGCTATCATGCTGATCGATGTTAGCAGGTTGTATTGAATACCGAAATCCAAGAATCTCGCGTCAGGCAAGCTGTAGGCCTATATGCCACGATGCATGAAGGAAGCAAACCATTTGATCGGAGAGGTTTGTCTGCTACTATTAGAGAATGGCTCCCTATACTGATGCCTGATTTGATTTTTGTACTCTAACAAATCTCAGTGATCTTGATCTTTCTCACTTCAAATTTGTGTTTCTTTTCCAGTTTCCTGTCTTATTTAGGACTAGAAACATTTATTTCTCAACTGCTCTGACAAGCACCATTCCCTGTGCTAATTTAAAAAAATCGCCTATGACCCCCTCTCAGATTCGCCACCCATCAGTCGCTTGCTTCGCCACTTCGATCAGTTGCTTCAATCCCTCCGGTGCCCTGCACTAAATAATTTCTATATAGGCAGAACCCTCTGGTATACCTTACTCGCATGGCAAAGAGGAGCCATGTTCATTTTGAGATCAATTTGTCAAGTTCACAGTCCCCCAAAATCAAGTTTAGCTGACTATATGTGATAGGTTGGAATATTTAGAGTTGTTCTCCCAACATGTATATGGCATTTGTCCTGTGGACTTGTCTCCCATGTTTGATACATATACTAAGATAAATGTAACTCCGAAGATTGAAGTCATGGTGGTACGTGATATGATACTATATTTCGGCTATAATTTATGCCATCATCATACGATCCTGATGATGGCATAAATTATAGCCGAAATATAGTATCATATCACGTACCACCATGACTTCAATCTTCGGAGTTACATTTATCTTAGTTTATGTTAAACTAATCTGTGGAACAACTGGTTTTTGACACATATAAGAAACAACAACATTTAGTTAAACTGTTGTGAAATAAAAAAAACCCATACATTTACTAATTTAACGGGGAGAGGGGTCATTTATGAACTTTATACCTGCTTATTAACTGAAGTACAAAAGTTTACTTTATGACTTTCTTCACATTTTTCTTCCTTCAGGAAAAATTTTCTCGCCTGAAATGAATCCATTTGAAGGCAAACTTATCTTCTCTTGTGTTTGATTATTGTCGATTTCAAGTTCAGTGTGGGATATGTAAGCTCTCAGCTCTTATTTCCAGGTCATCTAGTTACCAAGAGTAAAGCCTATTTTAGTTGATCATTCAATATAAGATGTGATATATGTTACATTCTCAGAAGCACAAAAATCATAGACCTTTCTCTGGGCGGATGGTTGGGTGGACACGGGTTCCTGTTGCTTCAATGCATTTTGCTGAGAAGCAAAAGGAACTTGATAATGTGATGTCTAGCACTCAAATATCACTTGTCTTTATTGCACCGTGTAAACGTCCTGTCTGAGTCTTGTGTGCGGTCCTCAGTGTTTTATGGGGTGGATGGAGGGTGGGTGGTTCCATGCTGCTTCAAAGATTTCTTCTTTAAAGTAGAGCAACTTGGCTGGGTGGTGCTTAGTTGGTTCGTCGCGATATCACTGAAACAATGTTGAATTGACTTTAAATCATATTCACTCACTCACCCTTTCTCTGAATTGCTAGCTACCAATTGGGATCAAGGCCATTAAACAATCTTGTTTAAGTTCGGACCAGTGTAATTCCATATATACGGGCGTATATTGAAGCCCCTTGGGCTCTCGTTTTTTTTTGCTACTCATTGTAACTCCTTAACCATTGTTACAAGAAGAAATTATCGAAGAGTACTTCTATGCTGGCTATACTCATAATGAGATTCTGGCCGTGCTGTTAATGAAATATAAAATAAAAATCAGGTAAAGTTTGGCTGTTTAAAACATGAAAAATTCGGTTCAATTTTGTCTGCCAGTATGTTTTGGACTCTTTAATTTAAAAAAAATGGCATATCTTGAAGAACACAACAAAATCATCACTCAAAGATGATCGAAAACCTCGTGCATGTGTGTCTATATTAGGGTTGCTCTCTTAACCCTATCTGGCCTCGGCGATTTGGGGTGTATCGCAGCCTTGTGGAGGGGGACCCCCCCGTATAATTTTCTCTACCACTAAGGCTAGAGCGCTGAAACTTACCACACAGTATCTTGGGTTCAAGCTCTATTGGGAAATGTAACAAATCCAACATGGCCGCCATCATGACGTCACAGTAACGTCATCTTCTCGGAAGCCATTTTGGGGTCGATTTTTCGAAATTTTCATTTTTCCGATTTTTCTCTTGAAAAAAATCAAATAAAATATAGAATAATTAGTTTTGCATAAATAAAATACTTTCAAGGCCTTTTAGGCAACGAAAATGTGAAGAAATGGAATGAAAAGTTTGAAAAACATGACTTTCGCGTATACCACATGGACGCCATTTTGAATTTACCCATGATCCTCTTCCCGGGGGTATATGAAAATAGGCTCAAAATGATCCCAATAAGATAAGCTTTAAAGTCACCAAGTGTCAGCCTCCTCGGTTTTGTCGTTTCGGAGCAGCAGATAAAAGTTCACTAGTGGGGGCACTTTCCGCCCCCCCCCCCCCCAGGCCAGGTAGGGTTAATCAAATGTTTAAAAAGCGACTAAAGTCGTTGAGTGAAATTTTCACCAGCTTCTGTTAACTTGTCCCTACATGTAACCTTCGGTGAAAATGCTTTAGAACGCAAAATGAGTTTTGGTTTTTCATGCACCTGCATTTCCATTATTTTCATCTGCTACTGTATACCGGGCATGGATCTAGATGATTATATATAGATCTGTAAAATGTCCAGTCATATGTACATATGTAGCCTCCAAACATGTAAGTCAGGCCTGGCATAATTTTCATTTTTAAAGCAATTCATGTGTGGTGTTTTTCTAGACCTCACAAACAGGCACAATAGGCAGTCCACGTACGCGATTCAGTTTTTATGTTGTTATTCTCAGCTAGCATGAAGCGTTGTTCTATTACAGTCTGAGGACACTTGGTAGAGTGTTGAAGAAACTGGGTCTAAGAAGACAGCGTGGAGTCAATGAATTAAGAGATGCAGTTCAGGTGATAAACTTAACTATAGGCATGCATATATTGGACAAAGGTTCTTCAATGGGTACAGTTATAACGTTTTTCATCAAAAAAAGGGGTTTCGAAAACCGTGAGGGTTATATCTACATGTACATCCCTTTCGAAAAACGAGATTTAACCCACAAGTTTTCTACCTGGAACTTTAGTTCAAAGGGGTTATTCACAACAACGATAAGGGTTCTCGTATAAATAAGAATCCCACCTAGAACCCTAAAAAATCGTCAACTTTTTCAAATCATAAAGGAAATATGTCCTGCCCTTGAATTCTTTGGTGGTGTTTTCGCTTTGTATATATATCCAGCTCTGAATGTCACCATGTGATGTCAAGAATAAAGGCTTGCTAAAATCGTTCTGTATGGTGAAATCATAATATTACATGTTGCCCCTGAGATATAGTATACCGTTATAAGTATATATATTCTGTACAGCCTTTTAAAAGGTTTCACTGAGAACCCGCCTTGTCAATAGGTTCTACCATAAATTGTATTAAAATTGTCCTGCTGAGAACCTTGCTCTACATAGAAATTAAAGTGTTCCAGCAGAGCAGAGCTTCTATCTATATTTGGAGTGTACATGCATCTTCATGTCACCAAGGCGACAAGATCAGTACTATCTCCTTGAACTACACGTATGGGTCAGATGTATGCAAACTGCTTTATGTACGATTTCTTATGATTTAACCTGAATATTTGAAGACGTCAAACTGTTATTTGGATAACAAAATATCTGTCACTGGGGGATTTTGCCCATTGGTATTTCATGTGGGAATTTTTTTCATGCAGCTACTGGTATATGGTTTGTCTTATATGGGATTATATTTCTTTCATATTATCATAATGTTTTAATATTTAAATATTGTAGCTCGAATTGAGAGGCAGTGGATGCTACATTGGATGTCGAGCTCTTGCTCGGAGATTGCTCTCGAAGTATGGCATTCGCGCGTCGAGGTATTTAGTTGCATATTCTCGTCAGCACTTATATTTTCCTGAAACCGAGGCACATTAGTAGTATACAAGGCGTAAATTGGCGAAATAGCGCCTCACTGCGCATGCGCAGAACCTTGTGTGACGTCATAAGTGTGTAAAATGGGGCGGTATTGGGGCGGTGTGCGCATGCGTGATGTGTGGGAGGTGGGCACAAGATGGCCGCCAGTGTCAGTCAGTGCAAGATGGAGGTGTGGGCATAAGATGGCCGCCAGCCAGTCATGCAAGATGTGGAGGTGGGTACAAGATGGCCGCCAGGTGTCAGTCAGTGCAAGATGGGAGGTGGGTACAAGATGGCCGCCATGTGGAGGTGGGTACAAGATGGCCGCCATGTGGGAGTGGAGCTAAGATGGCCCATGTGTGGAGGTGGGTACAAGATGGCCGCCATGTGGGAGGTGGGTACAAGATGGCCGCCATGTGGGAGGTGGGTACAAGATGGCCGCCATGTGGGAGGTGGGTACAAGATGGCCGCCATGTGGGAGGTGGCCGCCATGTGGGAGGTGGGTACAAGATGGCCGCCAGTGTCAGTCAGTGCAAGATGTGGGTACAAGATGGCCGCCAGTGCAAGATGTGGGAGGTGGGTACAAGATGGCCGCCAGTGTCAGTCAGTGCAAGATGTGGGAGGTGGGTACAAGATGGCCGCCATGTGGGAGGTGGGTACAAGATGGCCGCCAGTGTCATGATGTGGGAGGTGGGTACAAGATGGCCGCGAGTAGTAAAATGTATAAAAGGAGTCTATTTTTAGGGAAAGGGGTGTATTCAATCTGACTTACCTGACCTGACTTGATCAGCCAGCCAGCCAGCCCGCCAGTCCTCCTACCTGCCTGCCTTCCTGTCTGCCTGCCTGCATTCTGCCTGTGTGGAATGCATGTCCTGACTTGGTTCTGGGTTTTTTCCATCACGGTTGTGCGCAGGTGTATGACGTCACTTCCGGTCTGCATGAATCGGGCGTGACCTGGGACTATGGGATGCATGTACTGACTTGGTTCTGGGGTTTTTCCCTCACGGGGAGGTCACGTGATCAGTTCAAGGTCATATCCATTTTTATCGATATGTCAACTCCACACCCAGTCCATTAAATGCTCCTTCACCTATGCTTCAATTTGATACCTCACTCGACCTGTGGTGTGAGTGAGTGCAAGAATGTATTCATCCGCGGTGATGCAGTCATGTCTGGCGGTGATTCGGTCTCGGAAAAAAGCTTCCTTGCCCAATGCCTACGGACTTTACCGAAGATACACGGACTTTAACGAAAAGACACGGACGTACACGAAAAGACGCGAAGGTGAACGCCATTGTGGGAAACCTCCCACAGACAGGTCAGTACATGCATTCCTATGTTGTTCACGCATAATAAAAGGATTGATCTGTAATCTGTGTTGTTGTTGTTGCTCCCTTTTTTGGACTAACCCATCAGAATAGTACGTATCACGGACTATACCCGTAGAGCTACATCTGGTCTATAAAACACGTCCCTCTGGATCCCACACCTTCATTTCTACAGAGCCATGGCGGACACCCAGCCCCATGCGACTCGCATTTTACAGTATGCCACCGTGGTGAATTCATTCACGGGTTATCGAGCAGTGGTCCGGTCCATGTTTGCAGATGGCGACGACAACGAGGGACGACGCCAGATCCTGAACGAGTTCACAGAAGCGGTCCTCCACAGAGTGCACTCGATGGAGAGGCATGCCATCACTCACCACTACTGGACTATGACAGCCATCCCTGATGCTCGGGCTATGGACCACGAGCGCTCACGCCGCAACCAGCACCGGCTGGTTGGCCTCATACTAGTCTGTGCCCTATTCACCCTGGCGCTGTGGTATTGACACTATAAATACCAGGGTCAGACAGAGTGTGTGTCATTCACCGTTAGACATTTGGACCAAGCATGTCATCCGTCCTACGAGCCATCCTCCCCCTTACACCTTACCAGGTGGGATTATACGTTTATGAAGATTATGTGACTCTGGTGGAAGATAGTGGCGGGGATTGGAAGGCGTCCCCTGAGACTTTATCGAATACGGTGACACTACAGCGTGATGGGTGGACTAAGTTTAAACGGGTGTTGAGCGGAGAGTTAGACGGACACCTGATCCACCTGGACAAGGCCAACTACGTATACCATACTGCGCTCTACCCACGGGTGGGACGCTACCAAGAGCCGGCTCGAAGTTTCCTCCTAACTCCCTCTCTGTGGTCAGCCTTGGAGGAAATAGGCCCTCTGGTGGACCAGTTATTTATACCCGACGATCGATCACCCCACCAATTGGCATGGGCTCATGCTATCGAACACGCACTAGATGAACCTAATGAAAAAAAGCGGATGGAGAAAATACTATATGTATAGAATGCGCAGAGGCTGGAATGACAGGGTCACCTCATGAAGCCACCCACACACACATGACGGGCCAGAACGATGAAGAAGAAGAAAAAATCCGTGAAGCCGCGGGGCCAATGGCTGAACCCCATGAACAACTACATGAACCCGACGACGATGCCATTGATTACCCCGCTACACTCAGTCAGCCCAATGACATGACCATCTGATCCTTTGATCTCACGGGGTTCTCCCTATAAATACGAGAGACAGTGAAATCTGGTACCATTCACGTACTGACCATGACGGAGCATATAGTACTGGCGTATTTCAGCTTGACCCCCGAGGTTTTCCTGCACGTGTATGCGGATAAGGTCGATATCATGGAGGAGGTGGGAGACATCTGTGATGCGGACCCTACACAACCGTGCCCGGCCTACATTCGTCTGTCCCGGGAGGGCTGGACCAAATTCAAACGGGTGTTGTCTGGTGAACTGGACGGCGACCTCATCCACTTGTGTCACGATGTGTACATCCGACGCGGCCCTTTTTTTGCTCAATTGGCTCGGCTAGATGGAGGTACAGTGCATTTTACCCTTCACCCTGATCTATGGTCTGCATTGGAAGATGCCGTGGTGGATGTGGATGAAGTGCTTATCAAGCGGTCATCAGACGAGTTTGACTGGTCATTGACCATGGCCACTGTGGAAGTCCACGAAGAAAATCAGAAAGAAACTCAGGCCCAAGATATACCCGTTATAAATAAACGATAGAGCCAGGGTCCATCATCATTTTGTCACCATGAAGCGCTGGGAGAAGGTGTTGGATAACTTATACTACAGTCCCGACAGTCCGGCAGCCTATAGTGCATTGTTGGCTCTCTCTCGAGCGGCCAAACCCCAGGGGGTACAACGTGCCCAAGTCCGAGATTGGTTAAGAAGACAAGACACCTATACCTTACATCGATCTGTCCGTCGCCATTTTCTACGGAACCGGGTCATCGTGGGAGGAATAGATGCCCAGTGGCAAGCGGATTTGGTGGATATGAGCGCCTTTGCCAAACACAACGATGAGAATCGGTATATCTTGACGTGCATCGATATCCTATCCAAGTATGCGTGGATGGTACCCATCCGGACGAAAACGGGGGCAAATCTCATAGCGGCGTTCAAAGACATCTTCAAGACCGGGCGCAAACCTTTGTATTTGCAAACTGACGAAGGCACGGAATTCCTCAACAGACCGTTCCAAGCCTTTCTCAAGAAACAGAAGGTGTTTTTCTTCCATACGTACAACGAGACCAAGGCTTCCGTGGTGGAGAGGTTCAACAGGACATTTAAAGGCCGCATGTATAAATATTTCACCTATAAGAATACAAGGCGGTACATCGATGTTCTCCCGAAACTGGTGAGGGGTTACAATCGAGCCTATCATCGAAGTATAGAGAGAGCCCCCATTGCCGTGACCCAACGCAATGAAGCCCAAGTCCGGCGTGTCTTGTACCCCAGGCCATCGCAGCGAACGACGAAGGCGGTGTACAAGGTCGGGGACCCTGTACGGATCAGTAAAGTCAAGGGCAAGTTCGAGAAAAGTTACTTGCCCAACTGGAGCGATGAGCACTTCCTGATTAAATGGCGCCTACCCCGACAGCGGCGAGTCTATGAACTGGAAGATCTCCAAGGCGAAACGTTGCTGGGGACGTTTTACGACACGGAATTACAGCCTGTTGTAAAAACACAGCAAGACTACTACACGGGGGAGCAGATTTTGAAAACGGAACGTCGACGTGGCAAACTGTTTCATTTCGTAAAATGGCAAGGCTGGCCCAGTTCCTTCAATTCCTGGGTCGCGGCCAACCAGATGAAACGACTATAAAGCCAGACACCACTGCCGTCCTCCTTCATTCCACGTCCGACCCCAGTGCTATGGACCAACAGCAGCTGCCTCCGAAGACAGCGTCTCGCAAAACGCGCAAAGCGCAAGTGGTCTTTGGGGTGCTATTGCTAACCCCGCTGAGTGTGTTGTACGGAGGTGTGTTTTACGACGTAGCCTATGTCAGTACGTTACTTAACCAACTGAGAACACCAGCCATCAGTGAAACGGGTCTACAGAGAGCACCAGTCGTATCGAGCCCAGTCACCACCACCACCACCACCACACCCCGCGTACAAGCCACGTCGAGCTCTACACTTACACCAAGCACACCTACTACGTCTCAAGACCCACCGGATTTCATCCCTCACAGTGAACCGACAACGACGACGACCACCCACGTTGTACCCACCCCCAGCACCATCTCTGAACGTGAACAGACAACGACGACCGACGTTGTACCCACCGCCACTCCAGTTCACTCGTACGAAATTTACAAGAGCGGGTTACCACGACAACGGATAGACCTCAAACCATGGACCCTCGGTGGCAACATCCCTTCACCTGCGTCATCGCAGGACCGACGGGCTCCGGCAAAACGCACTTCGTCAGCAAGCTCCTTCAACACGCCGACAGCATGATCACTCCACCCATTGCCCGAGTCGTGTGGTGTTACGGAGAATGGCAGGAAGCGTATGCAGCAATGCCCCACATCACGTTCGTGGAAGGCCTACCCAACCTGGCCGATTTGGAACCCGACACCTTGGTGGTTGTGGATGATCTCATGGCGGAGACGGATGCACGGGTCACCCAATTCTTTACCAAAGGCAGCCATCATCGACGGCTCAGCATCATCTACATTGTGCAGAATCTGTTCAGTAAAAACAAAGAACATCGGAATATCAGCTTAAATGCCCACTACCTGGTGGTCTTCAAAAACCCGAGAGATACCACTCAACCGCTGCACCTGGCGAGACAGATGTTTCCCGGCCGCACACCGTTTGCGTTGGAAGCCTTCAAAGATGCCACAACCCCTCAGCACGGGTATATGCTCTTCGACCTCAAGCAAGCCACTCCCGACCACCTTCGACTACGGACCGGCATCTTTCCCGGAGAGACCCACCACGTGTACATGCAAAAACAATGTAAACACACCCACAGTGGCGCCCCCAGCTGGGGTTTGTGTGTTTGATGATGGGGAATAATAAAAAGAATGAATACCACAGCAGGGTTGACTTTGTCTGTGAGGTGGATAAAAAGGGCAGAGTTGTGGGTTCTAGCATTAGTTGTACAGGATGTCTGCGCGAGTACGGAAGCACGCTCCCACGCTCCGTGTATGGAAGACGGCCCCACCCGAGTTAGTCCGAACCATTGTACGCGGTGCGGACCCTGACCTTGTACGCTGTCTGTGCGAGATCGGGTACAACCTGTTAAAAGGCAACGTACCACTGACTCCGGCTCAGAAGACCAAGTTGGCCAAGCATAAGACAGGTCTCAGAACCCTAGTCCACAAGCGGGTCCCTCAAACACAAAAGAAAAAGGTGTTACAGAAAGGCGGCTTTCTCGGGGCCATCTTAGCACCGTTGGCCGCTTCCGTGTTGGGTCCAGTATTGGGTGGACTCTTCGGCCGACAATGAACCACACGAAAAAATGGTCCTCGTCGAACCACGGTTCCTGCAAAACCTCCAATCACCCTACCCTGTCCCACCTACGGTGAAGACCATAAACAGCCTCGATGGAGAGATGCAACAGATCTTACAGAGACCGGGGTTAAGCGACAGTGAGAAAGTACAACGGTACAATGAGACGCTTCAACGGTACACGACGTTCATGGACCAATACAAAACCCTGTCTACCCCAGCAACAGCACCACCACCACCACCACCACCACCACCACGTGACAGACCGCCGACCTCAGCACCGTTCCAACAGCCGGGTGAGGTAGCCCCCACAGCCCCACAGTGGGTGGAAGACGAAGTGCTGAAGAGTGTACCTGCATCGTTCAAGAAACAAGCTGGCCTGGCATTACAACGGATGAAACAGAATCCTAACATGACTTGGAATGATAAAGGCGAACTCCTGGTACAGAATCAGGTGGTCCCCGGCACCCACATGACGGATTTAGTGAATGATCTGATGCGTCAACGCAGATCGCACACCGATCCTCGAGGATGGGAGGTCTTCGCTCAAGGCTTGAAAGACATGCATGTACCACAGGAATTGGTGGGGAACCCCACCGCTGGGCCTTTATGCAGCAAACCCAGCAATCACCGAGTGGCCCACTACCTTCTTGGGAAGTCGAATGGGAACCGGAGTCACCCCCCAAAACACCACCACAACGGGCACTTTCTTTTCGCGCCTATAAAAAAACACCCTTGATCAAGACACCCCACATCTCCAGAGCCGCGACACGTAGCAAGTCACCGCGACGAACACGACGCCGCACACAACCGCCCAAGGCGTGGAAGACCTATTAAAACCAACAGCAGCAGCAGGACAGCTCAGTCGCCATGTTTTACCTGACCCTACCCAGTAACAGTTCGCTGGATGTGCTTCCTGACAACACCGTGGCCAAGTACGTCACCCAGTTACCGCAACCGTTACATTTACCTGGACGCTGGGAATGTGCCCTCGTGGATGTCCAATACCCTTACGCGTGGTACAACGTGCGAGCCAATGAAGTGTGGTACGAGGTGACCTACGAAGGCAAAAACACCCGACTCACCCTGTCCGAAGGCCAATACGATACCCCCAAAGAGTTCATGGGTGGGCTGTCAAGACTGATGCATGATAAGGCGCTACGGGGGTGACGGATAGTGCAGCACGCCTGATAGCCTTGCGCTTCAAGAGAAACGTGTTCTTCGATGTCAACGTACACAACGACAAGGCACAGCTTACCCTCACCGATACCGTGAATGTGAAACTCAGTCCTACACTACAGCAAATGCTGGGTTTCGATCTACAGACGTTCGCTGGTCCCACCTAACACCATGGCGAGATGCCGATGGATATGAAGTCGGGTATGTACGGACTCTACGTCTACTCGGACGTGGTGGACAACCACATCGTGGGCGATATCAACACACCTCTGTTACGGGTGGTACCCATTAAAAAGACGTATGGCGATCAAGTCACCCACAGTTTCAACCATATCATGTACCTGCCCGTACGACATACCGATATCAACACGATCACGGTGGATATAAGAGATGACACGGGACGAGCGGTGGCACTCGAACGAGGAAAAGTGGTGCTGACACTTCATTTTCGACAAGCACGTGCTCCCCACTTTGCATAATGAAAGTACCTTACGAGTGCGATGCACGCAGCTATGCCGACTATTATGCCCAACAGGCCGGGGTGGCTTTCCGGTCTTTAGCGGTGCACGCATGCAACGAGGACATGGACTGGGAAACATACTCGGCAGCATTGTTAAAACGTTCCTGCCCTTGGTGACGCGTGGGGTGAAAGCAATCGGCAAACAAGCGGTACGCAGTGGACTGCAAGTGGCCGGTGATGTCTTGCGGGGTACGGCACCCCGACAAGCCTTGAAACGACGGGCCAAAGAAGCGGGAGGCGCCTTGGTGGCCAAAGCACAACGCACCGTAGGGAATAAAAGAGCTGCCCCACCGAGATCACGCACCAGTCGACGACCGATCCAGCGACGACGCACATCCAAGAAGACCCGGGATATCTTTTCTTAAAACATGGCCTTAATCCACGCCGAGTCCTGCCCCTCCACCAACAGTGAATTTGATTTGTGGACCGCGCCGCCCACACAAACCAGTGTCGAACAAGGATTATGGGTGGAGCATCTCCCGCTCTCCAGCATCAACGAAACCGGACCCATCGAGTTCACCATCAGTAATGCGGATACGGCCTATGTGGATTTAGCCCATACCTACTTGTATGTGAAAGCCAAGGTGGTCAATGGAGCTGGCACCAGAATCGCTGACCAAGCAACGGTGGGCCTGACGAATCTCTGGCTGCACTCGATGTTTCAGCAGGTGGATATTTTTCTCAGCGACAAACTCATCAGTGACTCCACCAACACGTACCCCTATCGAGCCTACATCGAGACACTGTTGGCCGAGAGGCTAAAAAATCTCAGCTGACAACCGCTTTATTCTACAAGGACACGCCGAGCACATGGACACGGCGGACAATGGGGGATATAACAAACGGAAGGCTTTCACTGCGAACAGTGCCTCGGTGGATATGATGGGTCGACTGCACGCAGACATGTTCATGCAAGACCGGTACCTCTTGAACAAGACCCCCATCAAAATCCGACTGATACGGGCGCCTCCCACCTTCGCCTTGATGGCCACTAACGTAGAGGGGCATGTAGCGGACTATAAGATTGTCATCCAAGACGCAGTCCTGTATGTCCGAAAAGTGAAACCGAATCCAGCCGTTCAATTGGGACACATGAAAGCCTTGGAAACAAACCAGCCCAGTACCCTATCCGACGTGTACAAACCAAAGTGTTCTCTGTGCCTGCTGGAAATATGGGCGCTAACAAAGAAAACCTGTTCCTGGGGGAACTACCCAAGCGATTGATCCTGGCCTGTGTGGAAAATACCAGTTTCAGCGGAGCCTACCCAGAGAATCCGTTTGACTTTAAACATTTCGGCATCAATTTTGTGGCCCTGCATGTGGATGGACAACAGGTGCCAGTCACGGCCTTAACCCCGAACTTTGGGCGGAGGAATTTCATTCGAGCCTATCAGAGCCTGTTTACAGCCACCGGTCAAATCAACCAGGACGAAGGGAATATGATCAGTCGGGAGGACTACGCGAACGGATACACGTTGTTCTGTTTCGATCTTACCCCCACCTTAGAGAACGACCATCAGCTGGCCCTGGCCAAGCAAGGCAATTTACGGTTGGAAATCCACTTTGCACGAGCCCTGGGGACCACCGTCAATGTGATCTGCTACGCCGAGTTTGACAACATCATTCAAGTGGACAAGGCGCGCAACGTCCTGTGTGACTTCTCCACCTAACATGGATACAGACCAGATAACCACCGTGCCGGAGAATGACCCAGAGACACGTAGGGTCTTTCAAGGGGTGTTCGCCCGAGATGTGTTTCCATTAGACCGTATGTATCCGGCTGCTTACGTTCTCAACACGGATCCGATGGATCGACCCGGTGAACACTGGGTGGCCGTGTACTTGACAGAACAGCAGGGGGAATACTTTGACCCGTACGGTCTGCCACCCTCCATCCCGATTTAACAGACTTCATGGATCAAGGCACAGAGACGTGGTGTTGGAACAGTCAAACGTTGCAAAGCCTGACCAGTGGCGTGTGCGGACAATATTGCTTGTTTTACCTGTACCATCGATGCCGGGGAAGACCCTTATCTACTATCGTACAGATGTTTGACGAGTATTCCCAGGCCGAGGACCGCGATGTACTCGTCTATGACTGGGCCGCCCATCATTTCAATGTACAAGCCCCGTTCTGGGCTTAAGTTAATGACAAGCCCCTTGTTCTGGGCTTCAATGTACAAGCCCCTTGTTCTGGGCTTCAGTTAATGACAAGCCCCTTGTTCTGGGCTTGAGTTTTCACGTGGTTGTTCTCACGTTGTTGTTGTTCAATGAATAAAAAAAAAAAAAATGAGATCTCACCAAAAAACCCTGTCTTGTGTGTTTTATTCCTAATGCATCAATGCCCAATGTGGAGATTCAGTCAAACTGAAATCAGTGGTGTAGGATGGGGTCAAAATGTAACCCATCAAGTTTAGAAGGCAAGAGCACTATAGTAAAAAAATAGAGAACCAATGAAATCAGCCTACAGACCAAGTACGTGTCTTTGGTCTAGGTTTGGAGCGGGCATTTCATTGAGGTACGTGTATACGGTGAGTGAGTAAGTTCTATGAGCATAATGCATGAAAGTGGCTTTGAACACCGTATTAGCCAATCAGTGACCTAGAATGGAGCCAAAGCTAACCCATCCATGTCCAGAAAACATTACCCGGATGTACAAGAACCCTGATGTAGGCGCGGACGTCAGCGAAAGAACACGGTGAATACCCCAATTCGATGGGCTGATTGTTCGGCCGCTGATTGGTTCTATTTCTCGACCGCTGATTGGCTCTTTTTTCTCGATCGCTGATTGGTCCACATGGAACTGCCCATCTTTCCCAGGTTCATGTAGAATCCCCTTTTTGTGCTCAAGCTCTGACTATAGCGATGCCGCAACATTGTCCCATTGGACATTGGACCGTCTGACCTGGAGGTCACCCTTTGACCTTTTGACCCGCGTCCGCGCGCGCGCGCACTACCGGGAATGACGCGCACTTCCGGAGAACGCGCGCGCGCTGCGGCCGGGGCGGGGCGCTGGGGCGGGAAAACACCCCGGCGGTTGAACATTGCAACTCTTGTATGTTTGGAGGTAGTGTTTAGTGAAAACCCGGAAGTGACGTGACAACCCACGTCACCTGCGTATATACTCCTGTAAAATAGAGCCGATTTTATTTCTTTGGAAGAGACAAGGTGAATTGCGCTTTTTATACTACTAAACTGTGATGTAGATTACATCTTACATAGGCCTTAAGGCCGTGATATGCCTATGAAGTATTCTGGGGCATGGTCAATACTTTCCAATTTTCCCTTCGTCTACTACTCGCCGATTTTTTTGATTTTTTTTATTATTTATTTATTTATTTATTTATTTATTTCCTCGAGAGCTTTAAAATAAGACCTCACTCTACCCCATCGGGCCACTAGTGCTCCAACATGTCCACCCCGTATGGATTGATACATACCAATATCCCAGTATATGAGTGTATATGGGTCTATATGGATCTATATGGATCTATATACAAGCCTACGCGGTACTTTCAAATTTTTTCCATCGTATTCTACATGATCAACCTCATAGCTCATAGTAAAAGCCATAAAAAACCCGATCACCCCTATACCCATTCAGGCTAAATATAGCGGACATGATCTTCGAATTGGTCTAGTCCGAGTTGTCTCCCTTGCACCAAAGCGAATAGATGGCGCTGTGGTTTGAACGACTTTATTATCCGGGGAAATTTTGGTGTTCAGTAGCCATTTTGTGTTTTCTGAGCGGGAGAACATTCTCTGTTGCAGTGTATAACGGAACTTTGTTCCATTTCGGTATCCGCTGAGATGAATAATGTGATCTTCATCATGCATCGCCTGCATGTCACACGTAGACTGAAATCGAGGGAGTGTGCTGTGTTCCAGCGGACGCATCAATTTGTGTGATATCCGACAGGAAACGTGAAAATTGATATTCTTTCACAGATTTCGAAGTGTATAGGCCTACAGTTCTGGTGAGAATGAACGCAGCCTTTATGATCAGCGATTGAACGATAATGTAGGCCACCGAACAGGTTTTGTGGAATCAACATTGTGTAACGACTGGAGGGATTTTATCGGACATGTGCAGTACGGAACGCTTATCGTGGCAGTCCGTATAATTTGTCAATTTTTGTGTTTGGCACGACAACAGTGAAAGCTGATGGATGAAATTCTACTCCAAGGGGAACGGTAACGAATGAATGGAATATCTTACCAAACTCTCAGGTAGGATGTGGGTTTCAGGAGTTCACCGGGTGTGACAATTTCTTTATAATGATTTGTGATAAAAGCGGGTAAAACCTAACGTCAAAATCTCCTTGAAGGTCACGGAGATGTCGATTTATTGCTGATCAGCTGATTTCCAGGACAGACAGACATTATTTCGGCTCTTTTCTCTTCGAAATTCTTGTAATTTGCTCAATACAAATAAATATTTAAATTGACTCTGAATTTTCTGTTGGCATTATTTCAGCAATATTATGCACTAAAATCTGATGATTCGAAATAAAACTAGGAAATTTTAATGCTTGGGCGATGGTAACACAGCACTATACAGTGGGCCTTCTTTGTCTTTATCTTGTGGTTTCAACAACGACTGTCATTTTTCAATACCTCCGGAATCATAGGAGGCATTTGAATCGGTTCCATCTTCTGTCGTCTCTGGTTGTGGGGGTTTTAACATGGTTTGTAACATCTCGTCTATATCATCAAAACTTTGGTATACATCTGGAGTAACATCCGGTGTGGTTGTTGTCAAGGCGAAGAAATTATCCAGCGGCGATGTTTCTGGAGGATGTTCACAATGAGTTGGTGCAGGGTAGTTCTGGGGTTCAGGTAAAGGTGAGAATAAGTGGATGATTATATCATCTAATGGGGGTTCATCGTGTACCAAATTCATGATACTGTCGAAGCGTTGTACTTGATTATCATGATTTGTGAACAAATCTGATGTGTTGTCAATATCCATGAGTTGTGTCAAGGGTAAATCCATGACTGGGCACTCAGATTAATTGTGAATAATTAAAAAAATGTGGTATTTATAGTGTAAGACACGTGCGCACGCGCAGCGAAAACACTCTGGTTGTATCGTGTGCTACGCTGCTGAAGAAAAAATATATGTGTGTTTGTTTAACAATTATAAACAGCTTTTCATTTTACAATAAATGTCAGGGCACGTGTAAATTTTATTACAAGTTAAACTCAGGCAATTCATTAGTGTTATATTTAAAAATTTAACAACCTAACGCTAGAATATATGATTATTTTATTAATTTTTAGGCATTTTAAAAATCATAAAGTTAGTGTACGGTAGTGTAAAACCCAGGTACATTGGAAATAATTTAATTTTCCTGGCTAAAAAAATACGTGTACACTATGGATTAGTCTTATCATAATTCCGAGAAAATTGTAACGGATTTATGGAAAAAAATAGGAAATTTTTATGCTTGAGCAATGATAACAAACACACTCATATACAGTGAGCATAGCTTGCACTCATTCACACTTGGCGGCCATGCATATCTTGTACTCATTGACACTTGGCGGCCATCTTGTCCCACCTCCCACATCTTGCACTGACTGACACTGGCGGCCATCTTGTACCCACCTCCCACATCTTGCACTGACTGACACTGGCGGCCATCTTGTACCCACCTCCCACAGCCCACTAAAAGTATAAATACGTGTATATTGTGACATTTATTCACCCATACAATCATGAATTCAACAAGACGTGCGCTGTTTACACATCACCCCGCAAGGGACCCGAGAAATGCCGCTACAGAACACAGAGAGCTGGTTAGCGTTCAGGAAAATGATGGAATGATGGTAACCACCAGTTTTCAAAGGGAATTGGAAA
>JAVTVY010052710.1:0-28122 GCA_036873755.1 Hanleya hanleyi
CGCAGTGACTTTTTAAAAAAATTCACCGCCTAGCTTCGGGACCCCGCCCATCGTGTTCTACGTGGTGAGACGTAAAAAACAAGATCTCACAACCCATATCGCAATGAACATGTGTGAATTGCCAAGTATGGACCTATCCACTGAGCCATTAGGCCTATGGGCCTATCCATACCTCGTGGTGAGACGAAGAAAACAAGACCCCACAACCCATAGTAAAATCCACAAAAAATGACCACCCCTATACCCATATAGGCTTTTTCCCGTACATATGCAAATGTGCGAATCAGGCCCTATTTCAGGGGTAAAGTCCGTGTTCCGCTTTTTATATTTTCGGGACAAATCCTAATTTTACATACACCCACCAATGACTTGATCGCCCTGGAGGAGCGCTTCACTTTGACACCTCACTAAACCCAATCGGTCCACTAGGGGCCCCTCTCGCTCCCAAAATGTCCCGAAGATTGCCGGAGAATTTCCCTCAGCTCTCCGCGTATTTGGGACTACTTTTTCTGTCCACGGAGGCTTTTTCCCGCGACCGCATCACCGCCGACGGCTTCACCGCGGAAGAATACATGCCCCAAAGGTCACGTGGCAACCACTCGATCTGCGCAGTGACCTGTAAAAATTGGAACTCTTCTGTTTTCGGAGGTAGTTTTCTCCCCATTTTGCAAATTTTTTAGGTCAAAGGTCAAGTTGCGCAATATCAGTTTTATATACTACTCAAGCAGTACGGAAAGCAGCAAACAACATGAGATTTGGACTATTACAGAAACAATATATGATACCGTTGATACCGCCCCCTATTTCACTATTAATAAGTGTAAAAAAAGGCTGTAAAATGTTATATAGAAATCTCTTGACCTTTAGATTTACTGTACCGTTCTTGAAAAAAATTGTAGTGATTCGGAGTGGTATATATGCAATAATAATGTAACAAAGAGATGTGAAATATAAATGGTTTCGATACAGAATTATTAACCGAATATTGACTACCAACATTTTTGCACATAAACTGATATATCCAACTTATGTACATTTTGTAGCAAAGTTCCAGAGACTATTATTCATCTCTTTTGGGAATGTGAACATATCTATACCCTTGGTGGAGTTTACTGGAAAATAAGTTCGCTTCGGCGGGTGTTCCAATTATATTTTCTCCAGAAAAAGTTATACTTGGTCTTTTACAACCCAGAAATCAGCCACTCAACTACTGTATTTCTATTATTAAATTTTCTATATATAAAATGAAAGTAGTTAAAAATACCTTGGTTGAAAAGTGTTCAAAACGCTTTAAATGTGCGTACGAAACCGATAAATATTTCCAGTATAAGAACTGCGAATGGCCCTTGTTTTACCAGTATTGGTCATCGCTGCATTTACTGTTTAGACTCTTATGATGTTGTTTGCGTAGATAAATCGAGGTGTAATGACGATGTATCTGTTTGTTGTATAACATGAGTTTCTAATTACAAATACAACCATTTTTGTTTAGTACAATATAATATTGTATGTACGATGTGTATTACCTAACAAAACCAAATAAGATATATAAAAAAAAAATCAGTGTTTGTTCTATGCGATTTAGTGTTAAGTCCAGCCACGATCAGCACAATCTTAATGAATTATCAGTTTCATATGACATCCGCCTTTCTTTTTCGATAAAAACGCGGAAATGGCCGCGTTCGGCACCCACAACTTCAAATAATTCAATTTACGCATCGACGGACGAATTGGTCTTTTCTTTCAGAGGAATTAGAAGTTGAATTTGACGAAAAATTACGAGACTATGGGTAAATCAGATCACCAATATTTTAGGGGGGGGATGACCTCTTCTATTTCGATTCTACGTTGACTTTTTTACAAGCGTTGATCAGCATTAATTACAAAACTTGATTTCAAATGTTCCAGATATGTATGTTCACCAGACAGCGAATATCACTGCTTTATTTATTAGATTCCTATGTCGATCTTTTAGCCAATGTTTATTCCTACGAAGTAGGCTACAGATCGCAAATTTGTCCGGTAATGAGTCAGAGTCCATACGAATCCTTTCGTCGGCAAAATAAGGAGAACCATTGACATTAGAACCTTTATTTTTGGCATGAACGTGCATTAGGGCATTGTTACCGGCAAGTTCTGAGCTGACCGAATTCTGATGAAAATTTGATTTATAATTATTTTTTTTATTATTTATTGATAGCTCAGCGAGTGCACTGTCATGCCCACAAATACAACCATTTTTGTTTAGTACAATATAACATGGCAGTGTGACTAACGTCACAGGACCTACGAAGTACAGTAGGCATTAGGACTCGAACGCGAACTGAACTCTTGGAAATCCCCACCCCCAGTTGAAATCCTGCCTATATTAAGATGGGCACCGTCCAAGTCAGAATCGCCAGTGATTTTCATCAAAAATCACCAGAAATTTTCATCAAAAGTTGGTCAGCTCAAAACTTGTTGGTAACAGTCTCCTAATGCGCCTTTATTCCAAAATAAATAACACTCGCCGATTTAATTTTACAATTTTTTAATTAAAGGAAACAGATTGAATAATATAGGTTCAGTAGATTTCAAGCTTTACGTGTGAAAATACATTTACATCTCTTTAATGGTTTTCAGTGCCCTTGTACAGGATCAAAACAACTTTTTGAATCACATTATTTTCCCAACAATACAACAAATTTTTTATATATAGTACTATAGTAGAAAGGTAGCATTTATGTAGTTTACGGTAATTCAACTCAAGACCAACACCTTCTATGCACAAGATAATAATGATTCTATGTCATTCTTCTGAGCATAACCGGTACAAAGACGAATAAATAGCGTCTCTACATCACGTTGTTATCTAGATATATGAGACAACACTTTTTGGGCATTGGCAATCTGATGAATGTACTATTCCGGTTTTCTTGTTTCACATTATATTCTATGGCGGTTGATCGATGATTTTCTTCATTGATAAACGTTAAACCACCTAACTTTAACTAATTCTGCTAGGCTGTCTTCATTCAGACTGTACAGCCCACACAGTCCACAGAAAATACACCGCACATTCTTGTACTCCCAGCCTTATCCCATTTGATGGCAAGTTTATGGGGCTGTTTAATGTCTAAGCTAGGAAATGTTCCAGGGTAGTGGACAGGCATGCAATAATATACTATATCTGCTATACAGGACATCGACCACTGTAACTTGATGTGACAAGCAGCAGAGTAGAAACCGGCCTTATCTCAGTGGGCTTGGATATAAATCACTGTTAAAAACCACAAGGCTGGGATGGAGCCTCTCTCTGTGTTTGTTCCAAGGACAAGCCTTAATGACTTTTAAATCCACTGATAAGGAGGTCCCATGGCTTCATGGTCATAAAAGGAACATGATACTGTTAAAGGCCACATGGATGGTATGCATTTATAACAATATACTGAAGTGTTAATTATAAATCTAATTTTAATCAGAATTATTTCAGATCAGAACTTGCTGATAACAATGCCCTAATGCACGTTCATGCCAAAAATCAAGGTTCTAATGTCAACGGTTCTCCTTATTTTGCCGACGAAAGGATTCGGATGGACTGACTCACTCACTCATTACCGGACAATTTGCGATCTGTAGCCTACTTCGTAGGAATATTGTATGTACGATGTGTATTACCTAACAAAACCAAATAAGATATATAAAAAAAAATCAGTGTTTGTTCTATGCGATTTAGTGTTAAGTCCAGCCACGATCAGTACAATCTTAATGAATTATCAGTTTCATATGACATCCGCCTTTCTTTTTCGATAAAAACGCGGAAATGGCCGCGTTCGGCACCCACAACTTCAAATAATTCAATTTACGCATCGACGGACGAATTGGTCTTTTCTTTCAGAGGAATTAGAAGTTGAATTCGACGAAAAATTACGAGACTATGGGTAAATCAGATCACCAATATTTTAGGGGGGGGGTGACCTCTTCTATTTCGATTCTACGTTGACTTTTTTACAAGCGTTGATCAGCATTAATTACAAAACTTGATTTCAAATGTTCCAGATGTGTATGTTCACCAGACAGCGAATATCACTGCTTTATTTATTAGATTCTTATGTCGATCTTTTAGCCAATGTTTATTCCTACGAAGTAGGCTACAGATCGCAAATTTGTCCGGTAATGAGTCAGTGAGTCCATACGAATCCTTTCGTCGGCAAAATAAGGAGAACCATTGACATTAGAACCTTTATTTTTGGCATGAACGTGCATTAGGGCATTGTTACCGGCAAGTTCTGAGCTGACCGAATTCTGATGAAAATTTGATTTATAATTATTTTTTTTATTATTTATTGATAGCTCAGCGAGTGCACTGTCATGCCCATTGGGAAACCTTGGCTGTATGTTTCACTGCGTATATAACACAGTACAAAACGTGATGGGATAATGAAATAGGAAATGCTAATTTTCCATCATTTGTTAGTGCATTTATCTACACTGCTATTACCAGGCAACTTGCCATTCTTAATACACATAATTCAGTATATTGTTATAGATATATGTAAACTGTGGCCTTTAACGTGTATCCTATTTCACATCCAAACATTTCATCACAGACCAAATCATGCAGGCTTCAAATTTAGGTCAATTGCCACTGATGATGAAATATCCTACATCAACCAATTAAGTCAGCCTGAAGCAATAACCCAGCAGAACATAGAAAGATCTGGTATCATCCTTCAGATTAGCCTGTGAGCAACAATGATAAAATTTACTGAGGGTGAAACAAAGCTGTCCTGCAAGCCACCCAAGGAATTTATCAGCTTGTGTTGGGACATTTTCTTGGTATCATGTAAGTTGTTTAGTAGTTTACTCATTCAAATCTCCATACCATATTTTCTGTTATTCAACAGACAAATTTCTTTACTGGTTTTAATTGTTTAAGTTTTACTGCATGGGTTTCAACTGCTACAGATAGTAACATAGTACTGATATTGTAGAAATGGGTAGTGTGAATTTAATTATTCCATGTTTAGTACAATTTGTTCACATGAATGGTGGAATGTCTGGACTCTCAAATGAAAGTGTGTTATACATGTATAGCTCAAGCATGTTAGGTTTGAGGAACAAACATAGTTGCAATTAAGATATAACCAAAGAAATTTCATGACAATTATTGAATCTAAGTAGGCCCCTACCTAACCAAATTAGCTTAATAAAAAAGGCCTTCCTGACGCAAATTGTTTTCTTTTGAGAGAGAATGGTATTTTCTGGGTTAAGAATTTCCTGTATAAAGATAGGTTGTTCAAGGAGGCGTTGTTTTGCCGCTGTTGTGTGCATTAAGGGTATGGAAACATGATATATGCACCCAGAGCCCTGATCTACAGCTGTATAAAACTCAACATCTGGCATTGACGGCATGTTTAAAGGCTCTTAATTTATTTTCTTTGGGTAGAATTTAACTAGATAAAGTAACTTTGATTGTACTTCTTGAATATTGACTATATATCACAATGGGATATAATTTAAACAAAAACATTACATGTGTAATTATGTCTAAATTTTTCTTGTCATTTCAAATTTTGATTCCTTGATTAAGGGATACAGAATCACTGCCACGGAGTGTGTTGGTGTGTCACAGAATCACTGCCACAGAGTGTGTTGGTGTGTCACAGATTCACATCAGCACAGTAACTGGTAAACTATTCATTCAATCCCATCACTTTTAATCTTCAACAAAATATTCAATACTGTTTTAATCGAAAATTTCTGGTGATTTTTGATGAAAATCTCTGGTGATTCTGACTTGGGCTGCATGTGCCCATCTTAATATAGGCAGGATTTCAACTTGGGGCTGGGGGGGGGGGAGGGGGGGTGGGATTGCCAAGAGCTCAGTGCCTGTCCTAATGCCTACCTTACTTCGTAGGTCCTGTGACGCATAGTCACACTGCCATGTAATATATACCATAGTATAAAATGCCAAGCCTGCCATAATTCGTATTTACAGGATGCCTGTAATTTTCCTACGAAGTAGGCTACAGATCGCAAATTGTCCGGTAATGAGTCAGTGAGTCCATACGAATCCTTTCGTCGGCAAAATAAGGAGAACCATTGACATTAGAACCTTTATTTTTGGCATGAACGTGCATTTGGGCATTGTTACCAGCAAGTTCTGATCTGAAATAATTCTGATTAAAATTAGATTTATAATTAACACTTCAGTATATTGTTATAGATATATGTAAACTGTAGCCTTCAACGTGTATCCTATTTCACATCCAAACATTTCATCATTGACCACATCAGGCTTCAAATTCAGGTCAAATTACCCACTGATGGTGAAGTATCCTACATCAACCAATTAGCCTCCTGCAATAACCCAGCAGAAGAAAGAAAGATGTGGTATCATCCTTCAGATTAGTCTGTGTGAGCAACAATGATAAAGTTTACTGAGAGTGAAACAAAGCCATGACGGCTGTTTAAAGGGTCTTAATTTATTTTCTTTGGGTAGAATTTAACTAGATAAAGTAACTTTGATCATCATGCCAAGAAAACTGTGGTCCGTTTTTGCTCCAGCGTTTTATCGCGTTTGATGAGTATCAGTTACCACCACCGAGTCCTGTCCGGCTAAAAATACATTCCACTGTATGCCACATGGCCCTATTACTGAGGTTAATCTTAACGTGCATCTGGGACAATTCCACAATTGCCCGACAGCATAGGCCTACTGCATATACCCTCACACAATCAGCGCTGTTTGCATAACTTAAATTGTTAAACCATATCATTGAAATAATATAGCAGAAAACATTGATGTCAGTTATGATATGTACACTATGACCAAAGACATGTTCATAATGTGCTAATCGGATAGTTAGGACAATCATTACTTTGCATCAGAGAGTGTGTGACTTGGATTCAAGGGTTAAGACTTTGGAGGGAAATACAATTTTGACAGCAGAAATATGACCCCGCCATTTGCTGATTAGAGCGATAAAACAGGGTAGGCTAAATGGACCCTTTTCAATGCAGTATTTCTTGGCATGGATGTGAAAATATGAGGACATACTTTGGGGTTTTTTTGTACCTCTTGAATATTGACTATATATCACACTTGGATATAATTTGAACAAAAAATTACATGTGTAAACAAAATATGTCTAAATTTCTCTTGTCATTTCAAATCTTGATCCATTTTCATTCCTTGATTAGGGGATACAGAATCACTGCCACGGAGTGTGTTGGTGTGTCACAGCAATGCAATTCCGATTCACACAACGAAGCTGAGGTGGTTTAACGTTTATCAATGAAGAAAATCACCGATCAACCGCCATAGAATATAATGTGAAACAAGAAAGAATAGTACATTCATCAGATTGCCGATACCCAAAATGTGTTGTCTCACATATCTAGATAACAACGTGATGTAGAGACGCTATTTACTCGTCTTTGTACCGGTTATGCTCAGGAGAATGACACAGAATCATTATTATCTTGTGCATAGAAGATGTTGGTCTTGAGTTGAATTACCGTAAACTACATAAATGCTACCTTTCTACCATAGTACTATATATAAAAATTTGCTGTATTGTTGGGAAAATAATGTGATTCAAAAAGTTGTTTTGATCCTGGACAAGGGCACTGAAAACCATTAAAGAGATGTAAATGTATTTTCACACGTAAAGCTTGAAATCTACTGAACCTATATTATTCAATCTGTTTCCTTTAATTAAAAATCGGCGATCGTTATTTATTTTTGGAATGAAGGCGCATTAGGAGACTGTTACCAACCAAGTTCTGAGCTGACCTACTTTTGATGAAAATTTCTGGTGACTTTTGATGAAAATCACTGGCGATTCTGACTTGGGCGGTGCCCATCTTAATATAGGCAGGATTTCAACTGGGGGTGGGGATTTCCAAGAGTTCAGTTCGCGTTCGAGTCCTAATGCCTACTGTACTTCGTAGGTCCTGTGACGTTAGTCACACTGCTCATGTTATTTTAGCCCATATACAATAAAACTTATCGGTCTATCTCTCTGTGTTATCTGTGTAATCTTTGTGGTATGCCGCTGGTCCCTATAGTATTCATGAATCCGCCTGATAATAAAGTCTAGAGTTTAGCGCCGAACTCTCTTGTGTTGGAAGTACGATTATCACCGTATGAATATGCATGATTATGAGACATGCGCAGTCATGTACTTCGCTCTATCGCTCTATCGCCATCGCTCTATCGCTCTATCGCCATCGCTCTATCGCCATAGCTCTATCGCTCTATCGCCATCGCTCTATCGCTCTATCGCCATCGCTCTATCGTCATAGCTCTATCGCTCTATCGCCATCGCTCTATCGCCATGGCTCTATCGCTCTATCGCCATCGCTCTATCGCTCTATCGCTCTATCGCCATCGCTCTATCGCTCTATCGCCATCGCTCTATCGCTCTATCGCCATCGCTCTATCGCTCTATCGCCATAGCTCTATCGCTCTATCGCTCTATCGTCATCGCTCTATCGCTCTATCGCCATCGCTCTATCGCTCTATCGCCATACCTCTATCGCTCTATCGCCATCGCTCTATCGCTCTATCGCTCTATCGCCCTCGCTCTATCGCCATCGCTCTATCGCTCTATCGCTCCATCGCTCTGTTTTTTGACGTACGATGGTGAAGTGACGATGGCCCCCCTCGGCCATCATAGGAAATGGAGGAATATTCCATTTTGATAGAATGAGATATGAAATTGAATGGAGACACATCTCTTTTATCATATCCTGCTAAAAAAAAAAAAAAAAAAAAAACAGTTTATGGTTTGTGCTCTGCTAATAGAGAATTTTCAAGGGGATCAGGTCACTTCGTCCACAAACCAACTCGTCCCCAACTCGAGTTGACTCAATGTTGGGGACGAGTTGACTCAAAGTTGGGGTTGACGAGTTGGTTGGGGACGAGTTGGTTTGTGGACGAAGTTGAGTGCCGCAAGAGTCGGGAGTGTTTGGTTTAACCAGCGTAAAACCCGTCCTTCAGACGGGGAAAAACCGAACCTGAGCATGCGCACTGCAAAAAGTAGCTAATACATGATAGCTTAGAAACTTACAACATTCACTTTCGTATTCAAAAATAGTTTTTGTCTTATATATCTGTGATAACGAATTACGATTCCAAGCCAAGTCTTATAAATCGTTAAAAACAGAGCATTTTTATAGTTCTTGAGTGGCAGTCATAGCTCAGTTGGCCAGATGTGAAAAGTGGCTTAGTTTAGCTTTTCGTTACCATTTTCCCCTGAATAAACCTGAAACCTTTTCTGGTGTGTAGAGGAGATGCAATCATGCACATATTCTGACAGGTTCGTTGTCAACTTGCAAGTAAGTTCGGGCGTTAAAATGTGATGAATTGGCAAAAGGCCCTCAAGTTACCGAAAACATTCTTAATATTGTCCCATCAATTTGAACAAATTATGTCTCAAATTATAGGTATTGCATATTATCTGATCGTTGCAAAAAAGGCAGTTATTCATGAAGTGTTTTATTGGTCAGCGAAAGAAAAATTCTCGAAATTAGGAAAAATGCTAATTATTCTACTTTTTTCATCTCAGGTAAAAACATCACACTGGCATGACATCTCAACCGAATCGCTTGATAAGCAAATAAAACATTTTGTTATTCATCTGTCTACAGTTTGCTATAAACAAGATCAGATCATCTGGTTTATTATCAGGGCAACAACTTCAAAAGTTATACCGTACTCTCAAAATTAAAGAAAATCCTTCTTGATACATCGCGCTTAAAACTAAAGTGTTGAAACTTATACTCGTAAAGTGTTGAAATAACCCTTTAAGTGTACCCACAGGGACTGCTCTTTAAGTGTTGTCCCTGTGGACACACTTAAAGGGTTACTTCAACACTTTACGAGTAAGTTTCAACACTTTAGTTTTAATTATGATACGCTGATAGAGCGATTTAAATCGCTCTATCAGCGTATCATAATCTGCATGTGTGAAAAAAACAGACTACCATATGCAGTGAACAATTCCGGAATAGCTGGCCTAGTGTCAGAGAAATCACGTAAATATTACTCTACCACCTCTCCAAAAATCCAATGCTGCCTGGCGAAGAATATCAACCATCGCTAGAAGCTTGGAAACTGCGGAATATATTTTGAGGTTGTTTCTCAGTGTGATAAGCTCTCTTGCATTTTAGTGTGTTAAACCTGCGAAATTTGTTCAGGATCTTCACTGATAATTATTCGAGTTAAAATCTTCAATAATAAAGTGCTCGATCACAATCGGCAGATGTAATAATTACAACGCATATAAGGGAAGTGGGAAGAGGTGCCGACATACTGACAGAGCCACATGACTTCACAGTATAGTCTTCTGGGTAACCTATTCTAAAGCACAAACCAAGAATCTAACGATTCATGATATGTGTTGTATGTATCTCACGTACGCTTTTGTACCTGTTCATGTGGCAACTTGGATGACATGACCACACGGCCCCTAGCACCGGCATCAGCGGTATTAGATACAAATCTAGAGAGCTATGATGGAAATGCTCTGACAACTCGTATACTGGTAATTGGTGAGCTGTTTCGCTGTGACAACTCTTACATTGGAGATTGATGAGCTGTATCGTCGTCAGATGTAAATGACGGCATTTAACACAAAAGACTAGTCTGTAAGGCCCGATGTCGACCCAGCATCAACTTCCCACAAATGCCAACATATATCAAAGACCAAAAGGTCTGTACAGGGGGCGGGCCTCGGGGACGGAACGTCCACCAGCAGAATCTCGCCATATACAGGTAAAAATTACAACGCATATAAGGGAAGTGGGAAGAGGTGTCGACATACTGACAGAGCCACATGACTTCACAGTATAGTCTTCTGGTTAACCAATGATGTTACGCTGCCTTGATATACATTTGGAATAGATGCTCTCAAACGAAATAGGTCTTTCGATCATTGACGCGGAAATTCTTTCATGGACGACGGCTGAATATTGAATGTCGGATGTGACGCTTGCTATAATATATGTATATTTGGAGCCAATAGCCAATATGACTTTATTTTTCTGTGCAACTGATTATTCCTCTGAAAATTGTTGCCGATGTTAAAATTAATTATGTGTTATGTAAAAGAAATTTGTGTGCATTGGAAGGGGATTTATAATGCTTTTTCGATTCAGGTGACAACACTGTCTGAAACGGCAGGTTACCCTAGAAGTGCATGAAATTCGAATGAAAGTTTTGTAGAACGCCAAGTATTTCTCTTTCAGAAGGCAAAATAAACCTTGAACTTCATCTGCATCGATTTCAACCATGTTATCACAAAATAATGTACATGTGTAGTGGCCTAATAATGTGGGCGAGTTCAGATTGTCAGTACGTCGGCATCCTTTTCTTCCACCATATATTTTGGCCATTTTGGGGTATACAGACGCTACAAATGCCAATGGGACAATAAGACAAACTTATCCTCTGACCTGGGACAATGAGCATGGGCTAATGTTCCATCTAGGATGGCGACGCAACAATTTACAGAGTAACTGTTAGTCCCATTACCAGTTTGATAAACGGTCGACATGTGTTATCTCTGCTATTATTCTTTCATTTGTGTAAAAATTTCATCTATAGTAACGAAGAATTAAAAGGATACCAGCCTGTATCAAAGTATTAAAAAGCAATGCTGAGGGGCTATGCCAGATGAAAAAGTAAATTAAGGGCCTCTACCTTGAATATACACAAATGTAAGTAGTAATGTAAAGACCGCACAGGTCAACTTTTCCAGGGAGGTAACTCTCGGTTCCATTTTTCCGCCAGGGGGCACCACCAGGCCCGTATGACGTCACTTCCGAGTATGACGTCACTTCCGGTCTGGGTGAATGGAGCGTGACCTGGGAACATGATAGGATATGTACTGACCTGTCTGTGGGTTTTTCCACAATGTCATTCACCTCCGTGTCTTTTCGGTCACCTCCGTTGTGGGGTTTTTCCACAATGTCGTTCATCTTCGTGTCTCTTGGGTGATCTCCGTGTTTCTTCGATCAGGTCCGTGTCTCCTCGGTCAGGTCACCGTGTTTCTTCTGGGTGATCTCCGTGTATTATACAATATACAGGCCTGTATGGGGTATGGGGATAGTCAGTTTTGAACGTGATAGGCCATGTACTGTCTGTGGGGGTTTTCCCGCCAGAATTTCGCTGTCGTCTGCTTGGGGTTGTCACGTGCCGAACACCTGGCTCCCCGAATTGCAACATTGTTGCACGTTCGCTACAATGTTGCAGTGAACACCTGGTCTGTCGTCTGCGTGAGTAAGTTCACGTGCCGAACACCTGGCTCCCCGAATTGCAACAATGTTGCACGTTCGCTACAATGTTGCGGCCACCGGGAACACCTGGTCTGGCGTCTGCGTGAGTGAGCTCACGTGCCGAACACCTGGCTCCCCGAGATCAAGGCATGTCCAGACTTGTTCTGGGTTGTACAGTTCTGCCATGCAGCGGACGGGTACTAGGAATGCATATTAAATCTATAGACAAAGTGTATGGAAATAGACGTTTTGGGGTCTAGGTGGGCCACTAGTGGGTCGATGGAGTCGTATGAGGTATCCATCTAGGATGGCGACGCAACAATTTACAGAGTAACTGTTAGTCCCATTACCAGTTTGATAAACGGTCGACATGTGTTATCTCTGCTATTATTCTTTCATTTGTGTAAAAATTTCATCTATAGTAACGAAGAATTAAAAGGATACCAGCCTGTATCAAAGTATTAAAAAGCAATGCTGAGGGGCTATGCCAGATGAAAAAGTAAATTAAGGGCCTCTACCTTGAATATACACAAATGTAAGTAGTAATCTAAAGACCGCACAGGTCAACTTTTCCAGGGAGGTAACTCTCGGTTCCTTTTTTCCGCCAGGGAGCACCACCAGGCCCGTATGACGTCACTTCCGGTCTGGGTGAATGGAGCGTGACCTGGGAACATGATAGGATATGTACTGACCTGTCTGTGGGTTTTTCCACAATGTCATTCACCTCCGTGTCTTTTCGGTCACCTCCGTTGTGGGGTTTTTCCACAATGTCGTTCATCTTCGTGTCTCTTGGGTGATCTCCGTGTTTCTTCGATCAGGTCCGTGTCTCCTCGGTCAGGTCACCGTGTTTCTTCTGGGTGATCTCCGTGTATTATACAATATACAGGCCTGTATGGGGTATGGGGATAGTCAGTTTTGAACATGATAGGCCATGTACTGTCTGTGGGGGTTTTCCCGCCAGAATTTCGCTGTCGTCTGCTTGGGGTTGTCACGTGCCGAACACCTGGCTCCCCGAATGGCAACATTGTTGCACGTTCGCTACAATGTTGCAGTGAACACCTGGTCTGTCGTCTGCGTGAGTAAGTTCACGTGCCGAACACCTGGCTCCCCGAATTGCAACAATGTTGCACGTTCGCTACAATGTTGCGGCCACCGGGAACACCTGGTCTGGCGTCTGCGTGAGTGAGCTCACGTGCCGAACACCTGGCTCCCCGAGATCAAGGCATGTCCAGACTTGTTCTGGGTTGTACAGTTCTGCCATGCAGCGGACGGGTACTAGGAATGCATATTAAATCTATAGACAAAGTGTATGGAAATAGACGTTTTGGGGTCTAGGTGGGCCACTAGTGGGTCGATGGAGTCGTATGAGGTATCAATGTGAAGCATTCGTGAAGGCGCATCCGACGGGCTGGGTGTGGGGTTGAAATATCGTCATTCTGCGCATGGGCGGTAGACAAAGTGTATGGAAATAGCCCTTTTGGGGTCCAGGTGGGCCACTAATGGACCGATGGGGTCGAGTGAGGTATCAATGTGAAGCCTATGTGAGGGGGCATCCCACTGGGTGGATGTGGGGCCGGAATATCGTCATTCTGCGCATGCGCAATAGACAAAGGGTGTGGAAATAGACGTTTTGGGATCTAGGTGAGAGCTTTCTCGCTGATGACATCGAATCGTTCGATTCATGATTCATAAAAGTTTTCGTCCACAGTGTTTACAACATAAGACCACGTGACTCGAATACCGTGCACTGATTCGCCCCACGGGGGCATACGTGGACGTCGAAATCGTCAATGTCCATACAAAGTTACGGCCCCTTAGTTGTAGCTTTGCCAAATGTCAGTCATATTAGCCGCGAAAACGTCCTAAAATTTACGAGATTACCAGCAGTGTTCTGGAAGTTTAATTAAACAGCATCAATTCACTGTATCATGTTGAAAACAACAATAAACGAAACACGATAAGTTATCAAAAAAATGTTCACCTCTTTAAGGCTACGAAGAATGATTTAAGGCAGAGTTTAAGGCAGAGTTCCTTGACAAGGGAGATTAACCCGCGAAATTACCTCACTTCCGATGGGAAAACCCCTTGTTCTGGATCATTCGAGATAGTCTGGTCGATTTAGTAACATAACCACAGGTCAAACAAAAAAATAATCACCTTCATGCTTTCAAAACGGATCTATATGTAATTTCTTCTTCAGTTTCAGCCAGCACAGGTTTTCCAGGCTGAATGAACATACCGTAGATATGGTATCATGGTTTTTTGGTAGAAATTGATTCTGATTCTGATTATGGTACCGGTACGCATTTTCTCTTTGAATGTACCATACTCACTTAGGCTATATCTGATATACCGGTAGCCTACCAATAATGATGGAGAACAGCCATTACTCTGCATTGTCCTATTGTGAGGTTATCGTAATAACTTATAAATCAAGACACCCAGGACTGTGCACAGGAAGGTAAGGTACCCCAGTAGCGCTAATGCAAAGGGATGGGCTTTTTGGGGGTTTTTTGTCAAACTGGAAATGGAGGAATAATCCATTTTGATAGAATGAGATATGAAATTGAATGGAGACACATCTCTTTTATCATATCCTGCTAAAAAAAAAAATTAAAAAAAAAAACAGTTTATGGTTTGTGCTCTGCTAATAGAGAATTTTCAAGGGGATCAGGTCACTGCGTCCACAAACCAACTCGTCCCCAACTCGAGTTGAGGTTGGGGACGAGTTGACTCAAAGTTGGGGACGACTTGAATGAAGTTGGGACGAGTTGGTTGGGGACGAGATGGTTTGTGGACGAAGTTGAGTGCCGCAAGAGTCGGGAGTGTTTGGTTTAACCAGCGTAAAACCCGTCCTTCAGACGGGGAAAACCCGAACCTGAACATGCGCACTGCAAAAAGTAGCTAGTACATGATAGCTTAGAAACTTACAATATTCACTTTCGTATTCAAAAATAGTTTTTGTCTTATATACCTGTGATAACGAATTACGATTCCAAGCCAAGTCTTATAAATCGTTATATACAGAGCGTTTTTATAGTTCTTGAGTGGCAGTCATAGTCAGTTGGCCAGATGTGAAAAGTGGCTTAGTTTAGCTTTTCGTTACCATTTTCCCCTGAATAAACCTGAAACCTTTTCTGGTGTGTAGAGGAGATGCAATCATGCACATATTCTGACAGGTTCGTTGTCAACTTGCAAGTAAGTTCGGGCGTTAAAATGTGATGAATTGGCAAAAGGCCCTCAAGTTACCGAAAACATTCTTAATATTGTCCCATCAATTTGAACAAATTATGTCTCAAATTATAGGTATTGCATATTATCTGATCGTTGCAAAAAAGGCAGTTATTCATGAAGTGTTTTATTGGTCAGCGAAAGAAAAATTCTCGAAATTAGGAAAAATGCTAATTATTCTACTTTTTTCATCTCAGGTAAAAACATCACACTGGCATGACATCTCAACCGAATCGCTTGATAAGCAAATAAAACATTTTGTTATTCATCTGTCTACAGTTTGCTATAAACAAGATCAGATCATCTGGTTTATTATCAGGGCAACAACTTCAAAAGTTATACCGTACTCTCAAAATTAAAGAAAATCCTTCTTGATACATCGCGCTTAAAACTAAAGTGTTGAAACTTATACTCGTAAAGTGTTGAAATAACCCTTTAAGTGTGCCCACAGGGACTGCTCTTTAAGTGTTGTCCCTGTGGACACACTTAAAGGGTTACTTCAACACTTTACGAGTAAGTTTCAACACTTTAGTTTTAAGCGTGATGTATTAAATCGCTCTATCAGCGTATCATAATCTGCATGTGTGAAAAAAACAGACTACCATATGCAGTGAACAATTCCGGAATAGCTGGCCTAGTGTCAGAGAAATCACGTAAATATTACTCTACCACCTCTCCAAAAATCCAATGCTGCGTGGCGAAGAATATCAACCATCGCTAGAAGCTTGGAAACTGCGGAATATATTTTGAGGTTGTTTCTCAGTGTGATAAGCTCTCTTGCATTTTAGTGTGTTAAACCTGCGAAATTTGTTCAGGATCTTCACTGATAATTATTCGAGTTAAAATCTTCAATAATAAAGTGCTCGATCACAATCGGCAGATGTAATAAAACCAATGATGTTACGCTGCCTTGATATACATTTGGAATTGGTGCTCTCAAACGAAATAGGTCTTTCGATCATTGACGCGGGAATTCTTTCATGGACGACGGCTGAATATTGAATGTCGAATCTGACGCTTGCTATCATATATGTATTTGGAGCCAATTTGACTGCATTTTTCTCCAACTGATTATTCCTCTGAAAATTGTTGCTGAATAAATTATGTGTTCTGTGAAAGAAATGTGTGTGCATTGGGAGGGGATTTATGATGCTTCTTCGATTCACGTGACAACACTGTCTGAAACTGCAGGGAACCCTAGAAGTGCATGAAATTCGAATGAAGGTTTTGTAGAACGCCAAGTATTTCTCTTTCAGAAGGTAAAATGAACCTTGAATATCATCTGCATCGATTTCAACCATGTTATCACAAAATAATGTACATGTGTAGTGGCTTAATAATGTGGGCGAGTTCAGATTGTCAGTACGCCAAACAAACAGGGTAGTGAACAATAATTATTCTAAGTGATTTCAGATCTCTTCTCCCAATGTTAATTTTGGCCTGCATGCGAAATTGTAGCTATCATATTTCTGCATAGACAAATGTAACGGTCTGGTGGTAACTGTACTACAGCAAAATATTGTCCAGACTCATAAAAATTTTTTTCTTTCAATTTGAATTCGTCACATTCACCAATATACGGTGTATATTATCATGGTGTCTGTACATATATCAGATCAGCAACTCTATTTTGGTGGCCAATATTGAGATGCATGGATGTGTTTATACTTTTCATTAAAATATTCGATAAAGAACAAACTCAAATCTAATGGTCCTCAAAAGATAAAGTGCAGTTGTCGGCTGAATTGTTTTTTTGGGTGTGTGGCTCCGGGGTAACATTTGTCGTCATTGCTCCATGGCAGACTGCATAATCCGACTTTGTTTATTGCAAAAAATCGCCGAATGAGATAAATTATTATATGCATATGAAGTGGTTCATATGGTATGACAATTATTTGTGATTGTTTTTTTTTCTTCTTCAGATTGAACAAGAAAACAAAAGAATGTATCGATCATATTTCTCACAGTACAATTTCTTACTAGACAAGTTTTGTCTAGTCCGTCATTCTTTATTCAGCCATTCAAGAATTTCCTCGTCCATAATCCAAAGACCTAATTCTTATAACAGCAATAGCACAAACTTCAAAATGTAAATCATACTATACATAAAAATAGTTTAGTTTCCTGTAAGACAGAAGCTGTCAACAGTTTTCAATGTTGCCGGCAAGATATCATCATGTTCCAAAAATATCAAATCCGTATCGCTGATAAGTATTCTTAATCCATATGATGTTAGTTGTTAAGTCATTATCTAGAGTGGGATGTATCTCAGTCACGATTTGATTGTGACTGTTCATGAGAAATCCATGAAGATTTTGAAATACATGGTACGGCCCCTAGACCCGGGTTAAGCTGAATTAGACACACGTTATGAAATGTAACGCCATATATCTTGCACGCTACATTCGTATTTTGCTTTCAGCATGCGATATGTATCGCCAAATATGAGAAACTTGGTGGTATAGCCCTGATTTATAAGTTTCTGCAATATTGTTTTGTGACGTTGATTAAAATCGTCACACTTAACACCGGATCTAGTAAATGCTACTAGGCTAGATATGTATACGCCATATGCAGGTCCCACTGGAATATTACTGTCCATAAAAGGATAGTTAACGATGGCAGTAGTATATATAGCGTAAATTGGCGTAATAGCGCCTCACTGCGCATGCGCAGAACCTGGTGTGACGTCATAAGTGTGTAAAATGGGGCGGTGTGCGCATGTGTGATGTGTGGGAGGTGGGTACAAATGTGGGAGGTGGGGTACAAATGTGGGAGGTGGGTACAAATGTGGGAGGTGGGTACAAATGTGGGAGGTGGGTACAAATGTGGGAGGTGGGTACAAATGTGGGAGGTGGGTACAAATGTGGGGGGTGGGTACAAATGTGGGAGGTGGGTACAAATGTGGGAGGTGGGTACAAATGTGGGAGGTGGGTACAAATGTGGGAGGTGGGTACAAATGTGGGAGGTGGGTACAAGATGGCCGCGAGTAGTAAAATGTATAAAAGGAGTTGATTTTTAGGGAAAGGGATGTATTCAATCTGACTTACCTGACCTGACTTGATCAGCCAGCCAGCCCGCCAACCAGTCCTCCTGCCTGCCTAGCCGCTTGTAATAAGACTTTTACACCGTAGCAGTTGCTCACCAGCCTGGAGCCCATAGTCATGGCGTCATCATCATATTTAGAGAGGTTTGCAAAGTACCGTGTTCGTCTGATTGATGAGATGCAGCGTGTAGAAGAAATATGTTATAGCCTTATGGATAGAAACATACTCCTCCAACAGCGTGTCGACGAAATCATGGCGGAGAAAACTTCTTCAGCCCAAAACACAGCCCTCATCGATGGTGTACTGCGCTCTAGCCCCTATGCATTTCTAGCCTTCGTGGCGGTGTTGAAGATCACGGGAAATGACGAACTAGCAGATCTACTTGAAGCCGACGTTATACAAGATGAAGATATCTTAGCTACCACTACCGAACAGCGTACTACAGCTAGCAAACGTACACACACTACTCCAGAGGCGAGTACTACACCGACCAAACGCGTTTCACGCTCCAAACGCCCCCGACTAACACCGTTAGTTATACCTGAGTCAGTAGTTGTACCCCAGCAAGTGCCTGTGAAACAAGAGGTAGAACTTCCTCTGTCTGTCCAGGAGATTAATAATCTGATCCAGCAAACTTACCAGGCAGCCCACAGGGACATTTGGGAGCTCTCACCTTATTTGACAGTGAGTGTGAAAGACGCAGAATTGCATTTGAATGCGGCGGGCTTTGGCGACAAACCCGGTAAGCATATTACCCTGAACTTAGAGAGCTGGCAAAAACTGCAGGCCCTTGATTACGCCATCGATGCAGTTATTCGCGACGACGGGCGTGATGAAGCGAAATTTCATGTGGGTGACGACATTTATGTGAGCTGTGCATATTACAACGATGAGCTGCTCGTTCATATTCGTAAATGGCGTATGCAGTTAGATACGCAACAGCTCGTACCTTGTCCTCAGGGTGTCACTTTCAAATTAACAGCCTGGCGGAAGTTACAGAGTCTCGCAAGTTCCATTGGTTCAGCTCTGGTCTACCAGGTGTCTCACTATATTTACCTCAAGTACATCGATACAGTCTTGCAGCTCATCAGACCTAAAATTCCACAGGACACTCCAGTACCGTCATACGCAATGATCACTGAAGCACTGGAGGCCGTGACCGAGACGGAAATTGCCCTGGGAGTTGAAGCGGCTTGCCTGTCCAAAATTCCACGTGAAGAAATTATAACATACATTTACGTGCACCAAGGCCGGAAAGCTGATGATGAATTCAAACGAGTCTTGATGGCGAACTATTGAGAACAAGTGTTAAACAGAACATTTATTACCATACACCTTCATTCAAGTGGCTTGAGAGCATATAATTGTTATTAAAATTTCAGAGTTTTTTGACTGTTAATTGTATTAAAAACATTCAATATTCATATATAATTGTATTAAATTCAATACCCTTGTGAATACGTTCATTCTATTTGTGTTAATAAAGTAGAAAATTACAAAAAAATGCTTAGTGTTCATTCTTTTGTTCCCTAGTTCCAATACGTGTATTTTCATACCTTTAGGCCGTCGCGCATGCGCACAATCACCCTAATTCAATCTTCCACTCAGTGCATCAGATAGCCCTTCTCCTTACCTTCAATTTGATACCTCACTCGACCCCATTGGCTCATTTTTAAAACAATTTTTTTGCTATAGGGTGATAATTTACACCCTTCACTGCCGCGCATGCGCAGAATGCCGATATTTCAATCCCATACCCAGTGCATCAGATAGCCCTTCTCCTCACCTTCAATTTGATACCTCACTCGACCCCATTGGCCCATTTTAAAAACAATTTTTTTTTGCTATAGGGTGATAATTACACCCTTTTTTTTCGCTAATTTCACTAATTTCAATTTTTAATTGTTAAAAAAACATAGAAAATGAAAAAGATTTTTTTTGGCTCCATGAATCTTTTTTCTCTTTTTTATTAAGTTTTAAAAAAAAAAAAAAATGTTGGCTTCCATTTCCCTTTCCCTCCCCCCCTCCCCCTCCCCCCCTTTTTCCGTTTTTCAATATTTAATTGTTAAAAAATTGAAAAAATTGAAATTTTTTTCTTGGGGGATAACAATGATGGGGTCTGATGTTAATTTTTGTGCAAAGTTAGAAGTTCCTCTTCCGGGGAAGATGGTTGGCCCTGAAAAGGGCCGTTAGTGTTACTTCACCACCACACTTACGCACGGTAGATTTTCTTTATTCCACCTACATGTTTCCGACAAATTGGACATTTTATTTTGAGATGGTTCTCGCCGGCCTCAGTGCAATGGCACATGTCTCCTACACACGTCAGTGTCACCCAACAACCTGCACATAGACATAAATGACCGCATGGTAAAACAGCAAACTGGCTTTCGTCATCTGTACATATGCTACAGCGTGATATTTTCTGCTCTTTATCCAGTTGTTCGTATTGTCTGTGAAGCTCCTGGTCCATTTTAATCATGTCTTCTTTCAGTTCATTAATGAAGTTGTTCAGGCGGGTTACCTGGGCTTTACACCCAGAGCATTGTTGTGGTGGAGTTTCGGCGGTAGTTGAAATCATTGGAATTTCACCAGGCGTTATCATGGGTCCACGTCTACTATTTAACCGTGGCAGTTCATCAGTTGTGTCATCATCAGTTGTGTCATCATCGCGTTCTTGTAGGGTGTCCATCGTGGCTATTTCTGTATCATCGGGTTCTTGTATGGTTTCCATCATGGCTATTTCTGCGTCATGTGCATCCCTTAGTCTTTCCAATTGGCCATTTTCTTCGACAGTTCGCCGGAGTTGTTCTAATTCTTCTGTACTGCGTGTTAAAATGGTTGTTTCGTTTTCCAATGCCCTTTGAAAACTGGTGGTTACCCTCATTCCATCATTTTCCACAACGCTAACCAGTTCTGGGTGTTGTGTAGCGGCATTTCTCGGGTCCCTAACGGGATGCTGTGTAAACAGCGCACGTCTTGTTGAATTCATGATTGTATGGGTGAATAAATGTTACAATATACACGTATTTATACTTTTAGCGGTCTGTGGGAGGCGGGTACAAATGTGGGAGGTGGGTACAAATGTGGGAGGTGGGACAAGATGGCCGCCAGTGTCAGTCAGTGCAAGCTGTGGGAGGTGGGACAAGATGGCCGCCAAGTGTCAGTGAGTACAAGATATGCATGGTCGCCAAGTGTGCTTTGTTATCATTGTTCAAGCATAAAAATTTCTTATTTTTTTCCATAAATCCGTTACAATTTTCTCGGAATTATGATAACACTAATCCATAGTGTACACGTATTTTTTTTTAGCCAGGAAAATTAAATTATTTTCCAATGTACCTGGGTTTTACACTACCGTACACTAACTTTATGATTTTTAAAATGCCTAAAATTAATAAAATAATCCTATATCTCTAGCGTTAGGTTGTTAAATTTTAAATATAACACTAATGAATGACCTGAGTTTAACTTGTAATAAAATTTACAGGTGTCCTGACATTGATTGTAAAATGAAAAGCTGTTTATAATTGTTAAACAAACACACATATATTTTTTCTTCAGCAGCGTAGCACACGATACAACCAGTGTGTTTTCGCTGCGCATGCGCGCGTGTCTTACACTATAAATACCACATTTTTTAATTATTCACAATTAATCTGAGTGCTCAGTCATGGATTTACCCTTGGCGCAACTCATGGATATTGACAACACATCAGATTTGTTCACAAATCATCATAATCAAGTACAACGCCTCGACAGTATCATGAATTTGGTACACGATGAACCTCGATTAGATGATAGAATCAACCCCTTATTCATACCTGAACCCCAGAACTATCCTGCACCAACTCATTGTGAACAGCCTGCACAAACATCGCCGCTGGATAATTTCTTCGCCTTGACAACAACCACACCGGATGTTACTCCAGATGTAGACCAAATTTTTGATGATCTAAACGAGATGTTACAATTTTCCTATGATGCCGGAGAAGAACAACAAACACCAGATGAAATTGATGATCTTGTTGATCTAAACGAGATGTTACAATTTTCCTATGATGCCGGAGAAGAACAACAAACATACTCACCAGATGAAATTGCTGATCTAGACGAGATGTTACAATTTTCCTATGATTCCGGAGAAGTACAACAAGCAATAGATGACAAGGCCAAGAACAGGGGACAAGGAGCACAGAAAAAAGATTTAAGAAGGCTGAGGCCAGCCGCCGGAGAAAAGAGAAAAGATACCAGATTGAGGAGAAATAGGCCACATCAAGACAGGAAAAACAGAAAAGATGTGAGAACAAACAGGCTAAGAAACAGGAAAATAACTCCAGAAAAGCAGATCCAAGACGAGATCAATTATGTATGGACATTGACAACAACAACAATCGGACAGACCACAGAGCGTCAAAGAGACTTGTATATCCATTGTGTAGAATGCGCGAATCCATTTTCGAAGTTCGCGATATTTCCTTGCGGTCATCAGGGAATGTGTGAAACCTGCATCAACCATCACGCTAAGATACCATGGTGTGCAAAGGCGAATAAACCGATAGTTTGTCAATTGCTTCCTTTGACGTGTCCTGTGTGCGCTAAGAGAATAAGGCAACAGACCTTGTCAACAATGATGTAATATGGCTATATTACATATTTTCCAACGGTTTTTTTAAAAACCACCCAGCTGTTCCGAGAGGGTGACTTCTAGCAAAGCACAAAAATAATTTAACACGAGAATCACACCCCTGTGTTCATCACGAGAATCACACCCCTGTGTTCGTTCAAAATAAATGCCCCACTCTTATCAAAATAAATTCCCTTGCATACCGGCATCGTTATCTTGGCACTGTGTAATATTAAATTAATGGGGCTATTCCCAACTTTTATCAAATAAAATTTTTCCCCTCATACCGGGGTTTAAAAATTTTTATAAAGGCCATTATACCCTTGGGCTGTCATATTAAATTAATTAATTAATTAATGAATGGGGAAAAAACAAAATAAATTCTGTGTGTGTATATAGAGATTTGTCCTCATAAGGACATTTGAGATTTGGCCAGGGATTGTTTATTTGAGTGAATGCAGTTTTAAAAAAAGACAGGTATATGTAGGACAATCTGTGCTTTCAAATTCATGTGCTAGTATTTTAGAAGTTCTCTTTCGGAGAAATTTATATTTTTACGTGTTGGTTTCACGGGCCCTAACAAGGGCCGTTTATTATTTTAACGTGTTTGTTTCACGGGAAGTAGCTTACTTTCCATCTGTGCCGGCCGGAAAATACCCATACGGAGTGCTTCTCCCCACATATACCACATCCACATCCTGGAAATTGGGTAGATCTCGTAAAAAATTCGCTGCCGGTATGGTGCTGGTCGATGTTGGTGGTAGTGACGGTGAGGGAAGGATCACTGGCATGTCTTCCAGGGGAAACGGTGTCTCCGGCCCCCCCTCCTCCTCTTCCTGCAACGTGGGTGGTGGTGGTGACGGTGTTTTGGCTAATGCCGTTGCTAACGCCGGAGGAGGAGGCGGGGTGGAGTTCATCGCTTCCCCCATCACCTGGCTGAGCGTCTCAAACCAATTACATTCGTTCATCGTGGAATGTGCAGCCACTAATACTCCTCTCACATTTTGGGCCATTTGCCTCTCTCGTCGCGTCGTCTGTACATAACTCCCTTCTCCCTTCCGTAAGGCTTCCTCCCACGCCACAAACTCCTTGTGCCAAAACACTTTCACCGCTTTCAACATCTCGCCCTTCTGGCGCCTGGTAATATGTTTTCTCACGCTCATTTTTCTTGCTCTGTCTGTTCTGTGAAAAATATTTTGTGATAGAGCGTTGGCAGGGGGAGGCAGTATTTATGCACTTCGCGCGGACCTCGGCGAAATGGTTCATGCAGAAACTGGGAAAAGATTTTGGCGTGTGCTTCTTGGAATTTATAAAAGGTATATTATTTTACAATCAGTATTAGTCCCCCGTAGAATTTTTAGTTCTAAATCAGCTCATATAAATCAAGTACTCGTATTAAAAATTTCAGCCGTATAGTCCTTTGTTTACATCATAATTTTTAATTTTTAGTGGGTTTTCGAGCCGTCGCGAAAATACAGAAAACCCGACCTATTAAACAATAATTAATTTTTTTTCGTTAAAAATAGAGCAAGTCGATCCCATATTATTCGATACGAAACCCCTGAAAATTGCAGTGCGTTCCGTTCATGAGAACTATAGAAAAATTAACAAAACACACCCTTTAGTGACGATGAAAAAACACAAGCTAGGCGCCAATCTTTGCAATTTTCCCAAAGTCACGCGCGCAGTGAGGTCGTGTTGAAAAGTACCAGCGGATAATGTATCACTACACGCACACACACAAATCCCTGCAGAGTAGTGCCCCCTTATTCCATTAGGGCACCAAGAGTTATCCTTTGATTTACATCTGATTTGACTATTTTTACAGTGGCGGTAGGCCTTGTTGGGTCATCATAACCGAGGCTAATCCTTATAATATTTTATTTTTATTCTCGTAGGAGTGCAGACTATTAATTGATGTACTCGGGGCAGCGTGTAAAAATTAATTACCGTGTCAAATTAAATTTCCCAGGGTGTTTTTTGTGAAAAAAACAAAAAAAATAAGCCCAGGCCAGATAGGGTTAATACTGAAAAATAGAATCTATCGCTCTATATAGGTGTGCGGGGCCAGTATTTGAGTTATTCTTCATGATGGCCTCGTCGGGGAAAGAGCTGGCGTTCTTTCAAGTCACGTCTAAGGTCTTGCTTATCGTATACGAACATGAATTACACCTGATCGAGGAGCACCCCATCGAGGTGAAATTGATTTTAACCCTGGACGGGTGGACGCAATTTACACGGGTCTTACAAGCCCAAGAACCCGAAGTCGATTTTTTACCTGTCGGTGAGGGCGTGTACCTGCGAAGGTGTAGAGAGAATTCATCATTTTTCCCTCGATTAGAACAATACGGGGGTGGTGAAATTGTACTTTGGCCAGTCTTATGGGCAGGATTAAAAGCTATCATTGCCGAAGTGGACGATGTACTTTACCCGCAAGAAACCCAATCGATCATTACCCGTACGTTGACGCCGGGCTGTACTATACTAATATACCCAGATCGCCTCGAGCTGATTGACGACGATTCGCGCTGCTGGTGTAGCCCGGAGCCCGCGCGTGTCACATTATCGCCCGAGGGGTGGACTACCTTGAAACGTGTGTTATTTGGTGATTTGGATGGTCAGAGTATTTACCTGTCTCAGGATGTCTACATTTTTCGCGGCCCTTTTTTTGCCCGATTGATCTCTCTCAAACGAGACGGTGGATTTACGTTGGACCCCGAACTGTGGACGGCTTTACAACACATCGTTCCCGTGGTGGATAAAGTATTCTCACCACTCACAGACTAGGGCCTATAAATACCAGGGGGTAAGAGAGAGTGTGTATCATTCACCCTTGGACATTGAGAGAGCAAACATGTCGCTATCACTACGTGCCATTTTGCCTCTTACACCGAGTCTGTGCCTATACGTGTATGCAGAAAAAATCAAACTGGTGCAAGACGATCTAGCTATTTACTGGACCCCGGCGGAAATGCTATGGAATCCGGTGACACTAGAGCGTGATGGGTGGAATAAGTTTAAACGGGTATTGCACGGGGAATTGGATGGAGAGCTGATTCATCTGGATAATGCCATGTACGTCTATACCGTAGCACCCCACCGCATACGGCTAGGTCGGTACAAAGATGCGCGCAGTATCACCCTAACTCTCTCTGTGTGGGCAGCCTTGAAGAAAATAATGCCTATTGTCGACCAATTAATGTCACCGGACACTCGAACACCTGAGCAATTAGCGTGGGTTCGGACTATAGAAGAGGCGCTCGCTGAACCCCATGAAAGACTACATAAGGCGGAATTTTCTTTCTGTAAACCTACAGCCGGACAAGAAAAAAGGCCTATATGTAAACAATGCAGAGCGGCTAGAAGGCCAGTACTACCCTGGGAAGAGATCGACTCACATGGGACGGGGACGAACTCACCCCGGGAAGAAATCGACTCACCTGTGGCGAACGAAGAGATCGACTCACCTGTGACGGACGAAGGGAAAAAAGTGCATGATGCGGCAGTCGGAGAAAAGGGCGACGTCTATTAACAAAGTATTAACTGAGTTGTATTACAACCCGACCAGTGCCGCTGCCTATAGTGGTGTGGGAGCCTTGACTCGAGCCACCCAAGGTATTAGTCGAAGTGAAATTCGAGACTGGTTAAAAACTCAAGATACCTACAGTTTGCATCGAGCTGCCCGACGTCATTTTCGCCGGAACCGAGTCATCGTGGGAGGCATCGACGCGCAATGGCAATCGGATTTGGTGGACATGAGTCGATTTGCACCTCAAAATGATGGATACCGGTACCTATTGACGTGTATTGATATTTTATCGAAATATGCCTGGGTCCTGTCCGTTCGTACCAAAACAGGCGAGAATTTGATACGGGCATTCCAGCAGATTTTCAAGACAGGACGCAAACCTCTTTATTTACAAACAGATGAAGGGACAGAATTTCTCAATCGACCCTTTCAAGCCTTTCTTAAGAAAAAGAAGGTATTTTTCTTTCATACGTACAACGAGACGAAAGCTTCGGTGGTGGAACGTTTCAATCGTACGTTCAAAGGGCGTATGTATAAGTATTTTACAGCCAAGAATACCCGACGCTACCTGGATGTCTTACCTCAACTGGTGCAAGGCTACAATCGGGCTTATCATCGCAGTATCCAACGCGCGCCCCGGGATGTGACAGAACGCAACGAACATCAAGTACGTACTACGCTGTACTCATCATCCAGTCCAGCCTTGACGGCCCCCCGGTACAAACGGGGCGATACGGTGCGGATCAGTAAAGTGAAAGGACAATTTGAGAAAGGCTATTTACCCAACTGGAGTGACGAACACTTTGTCATCGTACGCCATAAACCACGACAACCCCACGTCTATGAACTGGAAGATCTACAAGGCGAGAGACTGCAAGGCACGTTTTACGAGACAGAATTACAACCCATAGTGAAAACACCGAAAGATTACTACACGGTGGAAAAGATTTTGAAAACGGAACGTCGACGGGGCATCCCCTATCATTTCGTCAAATGGCAAGGATGGCCTCGTTCCTTTAATTCCTGGGTGTCTGGCCGTGACATGAAACGCCTATAAATTCGAACTGCTAGTACCACCCGGCTTCAGTATAGAGGATGGTACCATGGATAGAGCACGGCTGCCCGTAGTGTTACAATCTCGAAAAGGACAAGTGGGTACTCTCGTGTGTGTCATAGTGCTTGTGGGTACGCTATTTACAGGGGTGTTCTACGATCTGTCGACCGTGTTAGCCTTTTTGAACACGCCGCGTTCTCCATCATCACCCTCCATCACTTCGACGACCACGTCACGGCCACCCAAGACGTCAAGAGTGCGCCACGTATCAACCCAGACCACACCACCGGCTACTCCAGCCATCATCACCACCACTCCATTACCCTTGGCCCGCACCATCGACCTATCCACCACGACACCCCGTACT
>JAVTVY010052711.1:0-25805 GCA_036873755.1 Hanleya hanleyi
ACATATAGGAGAGAAAATACTGGTTCAACCGCTTTTCTTCTTTGATTTGAATATCATAAAAATCAAATATTAACCCTATTAGGGGTCACGTCCAATCGATCGAGACGACTTCTCGATAAACGAGTAAAACCGAAAAATATCTCGAAGGGTCCCGGTTTATCTCTATCGATTGTTGTCCCGGTTTGCTCCAGGTTTTCTCTCGAAGTAAAAGTCCATCTCGATCCCCCTCGAAATTAATCGACTTGCTTCGAGAATGGAATCGAGAAGCCTTCAAATGAAGGTTGAACCATTCGGAAGACGTATGCTCGCTCTATATGTACTTCTCTGTGGCAGCAAGACGAATCCCGTCGAGTACATATGCATTAAGCCATGGATAATGAAGTACATTGAACACGATTCTTTTAACATTATTTTGTTATGCCATCCAGAGATCTGTAGTCGCGTACTTGCTCTGACAGCGCAATTTTGATGTATGGAAAGGAAATAAAAATCACCAACTGAATTACATAAGTTGGCTCATTATTATTCAGCGTAAATTATTTCGAACCTTGTTTTAGAATTTGAATCACTTTATTAGATATGTCCACGAACTGCGAATTGTAATTAATTCTACAAGTCTGGAATACAATTATTATTATGTTCTTCTGAAAGTGTATCAGAATGGGTGGTTTTGCTGGATAGTACTTATCTGATAGGATCTTGACTTCAAAAATTATTGTACCACGTCTCTTCCAAGATTTCCCCGGTTTTCAGAAATACAGCGGCTTTTTAAGACCACAGGAAAGCCTGGTAAATCATTGGAAACTGGATAATATAAACATTAACGCGCGATCGAAGTGTTTGAGCACCCCATATATGCTTTTCACATGATAACACGTGGTATTGTTGTAGTGAAATGTACATGAACGTTGATTTAAAGCCTGACTGCACTCTGAATTGGGCGCTAATTACTTTCATTTGCCTCTTTCTCTTCGCTGCTGTTTCAAGCCGACGGTTTTCACAGACCGACTGTGGGGTGAATTATCAACACCTCTTGTTCCGATTGTCATTATTTCCGCTAACCTCTACCAGGCAGGCTTATATCAGAAATAAACTCGGTTGATATAATCTCCTTACTTGAGTCATGGAGTCTTATTTAACTCCATGCTTCAATTATATCTCAAGACAGTAATTCTCAGTTAAATGGAATCTGCAACGAATAATACAGAATTATAAAACAAATTACACACCGAGGTTAAAACACAGGCCAAACACTTAATTTTTTCGGTTGAAACGATCCATGTTTGGTTTAAAACAATTTTATGGAATAATAATTATAGCATGTTTTCATATCATCATTAGTCAGATTATACCCAGTTGATGTGTCATTTATTCCGCGTCGGATATTAGTCAGATACACAATCATTGTGTGAGAAAATCATTCAATTCTATATTCTTAATTCATATAGATAAATGAAACGTTTTCTCTCAATTGGATTCAGATCCATGAATATATCGATTTAACACACAATAACATGAAATTCTATTTTAGGCTGCGACATGCTTATACCACGATCGCCCCTCAAAATATTGTACCCGCACAACACTCTGATCGCCCGAAAACTGAGAAACGACCAATTTAAGTTCAACAAAACACGGACATATACAAACCGGGACCCCCTTCGAGATTACCGATCAATTTCGTATCCATCTCGAAAACCGGGACGTTTCGATCGAGATATAACCGGGAGCAAACCGGGAGACGTCGTCAGGGGTCCCGGTTCTGCCCTCCCGGTTTCAGCCGAGAAATTTCTCGATCCATCTTGAAGGCATCGAGAAAGTGACTCGATTAATTGGACGTGACCCCTTACCACACTATAACTTCAGTCAAGTTCCATCAGAAAAGCAGAAAAAACCCCCGTTGACGTCTTTTAAATGAATAGAATGTTTTTCTTCAGAAGTCTTGATAGGGCTAGTACAGCATCGCTCTGCTCAAACCGGTGCTACGGGCCGTGTGGTCACGCCATTCAAGATGTCCACATGAGCACCCACAACAAAACACGTCGCTGGGATACAAGTCACCATGGGTCAGTTGTGATTCTTGTGATGCTTCTTAGAAATAATCAGTCAGTATGGAGCGTCATATGACATCTTGTCAGTACGCCGCCCTTTCAATGTTGCGTTTAATTCCCAATGTTTAATTGAACGCGACATGGGACTGAGTTCATTGAGTGTGATTTGCAGTCTCATAATATAACATCAAACCCAGTTTATAGATAACAGCTTGTGTTTTATTAAGAGTGATTTCATACAATTTTCTGCAGATATTTTAGATCTTCAGATAATAAGAATAGATAGCCTAGCACGTGGTTAATTATTATTGCAGTAACCAAGCTGACGTTAATAAATTGGTTCAGGAAGGTTGAGACATACCCCGACATAAGATGATCAGACAAGATAACTTTGGCCGTAAAATTAGGATGCCAGGAACAACTCAATATTGTATAATCTCTGACTTTGCTAGATGGCGGAAGCAAGTGAACGACAAATTCGCTGATATCTCAGATCAGCTAAGTAAAGACCCCATTCGGACATCATTCCTTAACGTTGGATTTGTTAGGGTCCTGTCCATTTAAATTGACAGACCAGTCTCGGACATCCTGTTATATCTAACCGGGCCCCGCCAGTTTGGACCCGTGATATGTTTTTCAGGGCCAGTATTTTAAAAGAGACGTCCATCATGATGTCAACCTGAGTTAGTTTGAAAGAAAATGGAACCTTGTATTTTTCAGATGACCTCTTTGTTAACCATTGGTCTTTGGCATATCCGTCCGATAGACTATTCGTGCATATGGTTTGAGCGGTTTATCGAGAAGGCGAATGAAGCGAATTCATCAATCAGCCAGATAGCTTAGTAAGGAAAGGCATCGCCCCCAAATTCTCGATACAACATTAAAGACTGCGTAAGGACCTCAATGGGAACGATTGTCAAATCAGAGCGATGGAAGAGTCTCACGGAACCGAAGATAAACGCAAACCTTAACCATATCTGATGAAAGTGCATGAAAGCAGTTACATCGCTAGTCTTTATCAAAGAAAAATTTCGCTGATGGCCAGAACTGTCAGGGCCAAACGATTCGCTGGACGTTTTATCGCCACGAATCTGGCCAAACCGCTGTTCAGAGTGGTTCTGGTCATATTCACAGCACGTCCTCTAATCTAGAGATGGACTGGTGGTTCTGACATCTTTGTTCACAATTCAGTGCAGCAGGCGGATCATTTTATAATAGTTGAAGGCAATCGGCCTCTCTCGGGATACCATTGAGGGCCACTATGCAATATACGCTATGTCGACTAAATTCATTTACACCAAGGATCTCAAGGATCTAGCACTAATGAGCGAGAAAGGTCCTTGTTTCCGTTTTATAAATCGAACTAGGAAGAGATATATTCTGTCATTTAGTAAGTGATCGTATAACATTATTTCCCTTTTTTCGGGGATTATACTTTCTTAGTTGAGCACAGATTTTAGTGCTGAAAATTGGTCGAGTCCCGTGCGAGATTCGAACCAGCGACCCAGAGTAAGGCACCTAATCGCCAGCTTTATATGTCGGAGATCTAATCCACTCGGCCAGTGGGCCTCCCACAAAAATAGGAGAAAGCAGACCGGTAGTCCTGAAAGCGAACATACAGTACCCATCTGATGACAGTAATGACATAGCTCCCATAGCTGAATACATATAAATAGAGATATTTGTTTCTGTCATTTAGAAAGTGATCGTATAATATTATTTTGGCTAATTTGGAATTATACTTTCTTAGTTTAGCACAGATTCTATTGCTGAAAATTGGTCGAGTTCCGTACGGGATTCGAACCAGTGACCCAGAACAAGACACCTTATCACCACCACTATATGTCGGCGATCTAAGCCACTCGGCCTACGGGCCTTCCAAAAAATAGGAGGTAGCAGACCGGTAGTCATGAAAGCGAACATACTATACTAAGAAAGTGTAATCCCAAAATAACTTTTGTGGGAGGCAAGTTGGTCTATTGGTTTAGATCGCCGGCATATGGCGCTGGCGATTAAGTGCTTACTCTGGGTCGCTGGTTCGAATCCCGCACGGGACTCGACCAATTTTCCGCCCTAGAATTTGTGCTATACTAAGCATGTGTAATCCCAAAACAGCGAGACTAATGTTATACGATAACTTTCTAAATGAAAAAAAATATATCTCTTTCTATGTATTCAGCTATGGGAGCTGTGTCATTACGGTCATCAGAGGTGAACTGTATATTCGCTTTCGAGACTACCGCTCTGCTACCTCCTATTTTTGTGGGAAGCCCGTTGGCCGAGTGGTTTAGATCGCCGACATCCGACATATAATGCTTGCGATTAGGTAAGAGAGAAATGCCGTGCCCATTAGTAAACCATAATGCAGATATTTTGGCAACACACTTTACTTTGCATCTGTAATAAATGTTCCTAATATTCTAAATGTTCTAATATATATTCCGGTGAAAATAAATAAGCTATGGCGTAGCACTCATTATCTAATTGATTGCTGTCTTGCCACAACATATAAACCTCAGAGTTCTCTGTGATGGTTTAGATTCACTTCTTCATTACCACTCCAATTAGGGCAATTTCTTTTGCTCCCTATCAATTGCATTCAAGATAAATTACTAATTGACAGGGAAAAGTTAAGAGATAGAAAATAGATGTGCTTTGTTTCCAATGTATTTATAATATTGTAACATATGTCATTTCATTATCATATATGTTTTATCTTGTGACAATGCTGTCAGAATCTTTGCTTTACATAAATACCAAATATTATATGGTTTTCAACATTGAATATATTTTCTCAATGTATTATTATTCCCTGATGCTGGACTCAGGCAGGACAAGGCACTTAATGTTGTGCCGTATATTCAGGTTATATGCCTTGACCATCTTGGGCCCGGTTTCGTATAGATCTCTGTCAAATTCTTGCCAGTCACAAGCCATTTTTGTCAAAAGTTTCTCTCTCGATTTTATTTGCCTGGTCCTGTTTAGATCTTGCAAGTTGCTTGTGTGTTATTGTATCCAGTCCTTCATGGATCTGTAATTTTTTCTTGATACAATAAAATTGAATTGAATTGAATTGACCGACAGCTTTCTAAATTTCAAAACTATATCCCCATGGCAAAAATTGCCATATTACTTGAGTTTGTGATTCATATTATTGCGCCGACAACACTTAAACATGCTCTTGTGGAGACAAAATATGATATCCGATCATCATTAATACATGTTCAATGATCTCCAGGTGATTCGACCAAAAATATTACGATAATTGATGATAATGAGTGAGTGAGTGAATATGATTTAACGTCGCTTTCAACTATATTTCAGTCATATCACGACTAATGATAATGAAGTTCATAGGAGGGCGATTTCAGTCATTTTGAAAACTGTTGCCACATTATGACGTCATGATGATGTCATAACCGCTCAAGCATGTGTAATTGTGATATAGTCCAAAACTATTAACGTGGTGCTCTCATTCTAAAGTTTTATTCTAAGGCTTAGATTTTCATCAAATTACCTATTGCTGAGAGCCCCTAAAGTCACTAAGATATAAAATTATCTTCAACCATCAGTAATACACGCTGAAAACATGTTCATGTAATTTGAGCAAAAATAATCCGATTATTTATGATATTGATCATAAAATTCAGAGGGCGAAAATGTGATTTTGAACAATGTTTGTGGCGTCATAATCGCCATAAGCATGATTATTTGTGTTATAGTCATTTAGTCATTTATATAACCATTCTGAAATCTACGGAATATGCCCAAATTTGAAGTATTATAACTATTGACACACTGTTTTGCTATCTATTGGAGCGATATGCAAGATTTAGGATATATCAGAAATTGATATTCTTGCGACATTGCCAGTATTTCAAAGTTTCATCAATCCCAAACACCACCTTGGCCAGAGTGCAAAAGAGTGGTTTTCAACTTGGCATATGATAAACTTTCAGAAAAAACATAGTTGGCAAAATCCTCAGAGGGACGGTGGTAACACTAGTGTTGACGCACAGTCTAGTTCAGATACTGACCTGTTTTACCTTGCATTTGTCTACTTTTTATACTCATCAAATTGATTGTTCAAGCAAAGTGTCGGAAACCACGAATCGTTGTTCAATTGCACTGCATTTAAGGGTTATAATTGATGGGATGTTTCTTTGTTGATAACCGACACACCTATATTTGTCCTCTGAATACGACTTTATGCAGAACTTTAATTATCCATTAAAAAATAGGGTAAACATAATGCTAATGGAAAACAAATTATGCCAGTATTTATCGATTTAATAATCTCTAGTTCACCGCGTGAGTAGCAGACTCATTTATCTTTCAAATGTATTATTTCAGCAACCAGTAGGGATATTTTGATGAATTATATGTTAAAATTTTCAGAAAAATATACCAACAACATATCTCGCCCATAAAAGTTATAATTTTCCATTGGATTCAGCCTTAAAAGATGATCAGTTCAATGTATGTTCTTCTCTTCACCAAACGCTATATAGACGATCTCTTTGCTTTGGATAATGCCTATATAAATGAATCACTGGATTTATATGAAACAGCCAAAAGTTTTAAACCAGTAACAGACGTTCAACTGAAGTGAAGAGACTAGCGAACAGCCAGTGTTACACAAAGTGTCTACAGACAGTTGTCACCTCAGCAACGTTCTGCAGAGTCACTCCCAGGAGCCTGGTGGAGTTTCTGGAACTTTGTATAGATATTCAATGATGGTAGGGCAGCTGTTTTAGAGCATCCCTGCAACCGGTCGATCAAATCTCAGCGAACCTATTTGGATATACCATAACACACCCAAAGTAGCCAAGAAACCAATCAAATCGTCATAACCTCTCTGGAAATGGTGAAGATGTCTCGGGAGTTCTCGATGCACCAACCATTTCATTGGAAACCTCTACAATGTTCCAATATTTTTTCTAAATTTACATAACTTATCCCACGGCAGGAATAGGCTACCAACATGTAGGTACATCTTCCAATTCCTGGGATATACTGAGATGAGGTTTGTACTGATGATGAGGACGACAATACGGGCGGAAACTTACATGTACATTAAACCATGACTTTTCGAAATCACAGATTAGTATACAAAGATAGTCCCCATATACGTACATTGCTAAAGCTGTGAATTTGAGTTTTTTGGTCAGAATAATTTATTTCTTCTTGCGGTGATATTTCAGACCTATATACTCTCTCGTAGAACCCTTATCGCTATATAACCATTCGTTGACACGATACAATGCCCCGGAGTTTAAGACGCATCAATTTATTCACGTCTTATTTTAGTACAGGTTATACATGTAAGGCTAACGTTTGCAGATCCAATGACATGACGGTTCACCGGAAACAATTAGGACTATTCTCTGAAAGAAGGATTAAGGCATTATAACGTGTATAACGATTGCTTTCCTCTGTGAGTCATTCGTTCCTTTGACGTCATATGTCTAGAGCATTTTCATAACCGTTGAGCCATTACCCGGGCCTTGGTAACTCGATGAAGGGTCCTCTGGGAACAGTGTGTAGTAAGCCAAGACACGCCTGACTAGAGAGCCTCTTAGTCGGATAAATTGACTGGATTTCTAGGGACCTACTTGCGTGTTCCACCAGACGAAAATATCATATAATCTGATTTACTCAACTGGTGAGTTGTTAATGAAGATGGCAGAGTACAGGTAATAATAATATAATAATAATGAACTTTATTTTTAGTCGATGACCTGTTCGGCCAAGAAGGCCGATCTTCCAGAGGGTCGACTGCATATATACAAGGCATAATGGACAAGGACAAACATAAAAACATATATGAAATAATGATAGTAATACGAATGACAAATCCGTGCAAGAATATGACTAATTGAATACTGACTAGTTTTAACACATTATAAAATAAGCATGTAGCAGATTAAATATTTGATACCAGATATTCATAATACTTTGATTTAAAACTCTTAAGCGAGGGGGCGCTTCGTATTTCAACGGATAGTCCGTTCCATAAAACAGCTCCGGAGTACGACAAACTTTTCTTAAATAATTCAGTTCTCGCCCTCGGCAGACAAAAATTGTTCTTTGTCGTTGAGCGTAAAATACGGACAGTAGAATTTCCGAATAGGCTAAAAAGATCAGACAAATAACTAGGACAAAATTTGTTAAAAATCTTATACATTTGTATCCCCGTGTGATATTTCAGTCGATCCATCAGTGGAAGCCATCTTAATTTCTTAAAAATTGGGGCAGTGTGATCATAACGATCAGCACCTTGTACCAGCCTCACTGCTTGTTTTTGTAGCCTGTATAATTTTAGTAGATTGGTATGGTCACAATTTCCCCAAACAATACAACAATAGTCAAAAGTAGGTAAAATATAACTGTTATAAAAAGCTTTTCGGGCACAAAAAGGCAATAAGTGGCGAATACGCCTGAATAGCGCCAACTTTTTAGATAATTTTCCACAAATATAATCAACGTGTGTGGTCCACGAAAAGTTACAGTTTAGATACACTCCTAAAAGCTTTTCGTTTTCAGTTTTGGCCAAGGGTTCGTTATTGTAAGTTAGATCAATATTACTTTTGGGCAAGTAGGCTCGTTTTTGGTGAGACGTGAATAGCATTACTTTTGTTTTCGTAGCGTTAACTAACATTCTGTTAGCTCTACACCAATTTGAGAGCTTTTGGAGGTCTAAAGACAATCTGTTTTCAAGTTCACCAATGCTATTACCTGATGTGTAGAGCGTGGAATCATCAGCATACATATCGATGTTATTATCTAAGTACAACGGCAAATCATTAATGAAAATGAGAAAAAACAAAGGTCCTAATATAGACCCCTGAGGTACTCCACAAGTCACCGAACGCGAATTGCTGTAAGCTCCACAGACCGTTACCATTTGTTTACGATTTTGCAAATATGAATCGAAAAAATTTAAAGTTCCTTTTGAACAACCATAATATTCAATTTTCTGAAGAAGGATTCTGTGGTCGACAAGGTCAAATGCCTTGCGCAGATCTATAAAGACTGCTCCGACTAGTTTGCCCTTGTCAACCATAGAGCGCCAATGATCTAAAAGTTTCAACAAAGTACTTTGACACGAATGTCCAGGTCGAAAACCCGACTGTCCAGCAACAACAAATCAAATTCGGTCAAGTATGAATAAAAGTGTTGATGAATGTGTCTCTCCAGTATCTTCGATACAATTGGCAGGACAGACACAGGCCTATAATTTTCAACCTTGGATTTTGATCCGGACTTGAAAATAGGTATTACCTTCGCTATCTTCCATGGAGACGGAAATGTACCTTGGTTTATGCAAACATTCAATATTCTTATCAGCGACGGGATATTTCATCCGCACCAATTTTTAAAAATTTCGGTTTCATACCGTCAATTCCAGAAGCTTTGGTAATATCTATACTTTCAAGAGATTTTTTAACTTCATTAACATTAAGGGGAGGAATAGAAAATTTAACCCCTTCAGGCAGGTGATCCTGTATGTGAGATTTCAGTTTTTCGTGACATTCTGTATTCTTACTCGAAAAATCATCCGGAACTAAATTTGCAGCAATTTCTGTGAAAAATTCATTGAATTTCTCAGCCACATCCTCTGGTTGCGAGTAAAATTCACCTTCCTCTTCCAAATATACAGAGGTAGATATATTTTTTGAGGGTAATGTTTCCTTAAGACGAGTCCAAAATTGATTAGTTTTGCTATTTTGTTCAATTAAATTTACATAATAGTCCCTTTTTGATTTGCGTTGAAGGAAACGTGCTCTGGGTCCTCCTTCCTAGACGATACCTCGGAGGATGGATGTATTGGAGTTATCTAATAATACCAGATGGAATATTATCACCGCATAACATTTTGAAGGTGGAAAAACAATGTGGAATCTTTAAACATGCGACAACAGCAATTATTTACAATACGAGAAAGAGAAAACTGCGAATAATAATATTTGAAAATAATTTCTCCGTGTGTGTGTGCGTGATGTAAAATCTATACTAACGGAAAGAACTCTGTACCTGTTTTGCTTTGTGATCTCTCCAGAGAGCGGATATAGAATTGCATGACAAAGGATCGCTCGAGCACCAAAAAGCATAATCTCCGAGCTGATGATTATTGTTTCCAAGCAATAGATAAATCTTTCGTCCGAAATTGAGTTATATGTGTATATCATTGTCCAGGGTATAGTTCGTCCGTAAGTACGGAACTATTATCGTTGTTGAAGACTTCAGCTCAAATGAACTGTGAATAATTTGTCCAAGTCATGATGTGACCGAGATATAGAGTACGATTTGACGACACAAAATATTGGCACGTTTCTTGCAACTCAATTTCCGTTACAGAAATATGAAATGCGAAAATTAAGAACAGAGCAAAGCCTTTCCCCTGTATATGGCGAGATTCTGCTGGTGGACGTTTCGTCCCCGAGGCCCGCCCGCTGTACAGACCTTTTGGTCTTTGATATAGGTTGGCATTGTGGGAAGTTGATGCTGGGTCGACATCGGGCCTTACAGATTAGTCATTTGTGTTAAATGCCGTCATTTTCATCTGACGACGATACAGCTCATCAATCCCCAGTGTAGCGACACAGCTCACCAATTACCAAAATACGAGTTGTCAGAGCATTTCCATCATAGCTCTCTAGATTTGTATCTGATACCGCTTATGCCGGTGCTAGTGGCCGTGTGGTCATATCATCCAAGTTGCCACATGAACAGGTGCAATAAAAGCGTACCTGAGATACAACACATATCACGAATCGTTAGATTCTTGGTAGGTGCTTTAGAATAGGTTAACCAGAAGACTATTCTGTGAAGTCATGTGACGCAGTCAGTATGTCGGCACCTCTTCCCACTTCCCTTATATGTGTTGTAATTTTTACCTGTATATGGCGAGATTCTGCTGGTGGACGTTTCGTCCCCGAGGCCCGCCCCCTGTACAGACCTTTTGATCTTTGATATATGTTGGCATTGTGGGAAGTTGATGCTGGGTCGACATCGGGCCTTACAGATTAGTCTTTTGTGTTAAATGCCGTCATTTTCATCTGACGACGATACAGCTCATCAATCCCCAGTGTACAAGTTGTCACAGCGACACAGCTCACCAATTACCAAAATACGAGTTGTCAGAGCATTTCCATCATAGCTCTCTAGATTTGTATCTAATACCGCTTATGCCGGTGCTAGGGGCCGTGTGGTCATGTCATCCATGTTGCCACATGAACAGGTACAATAAAGGCGTACCTAAGATACAACAGATATCATGAATCGTTAGATTCTTTGGTATGTGCTTTAGAATAGGTTAACCAGAAGACTACACTGTGAAGTCATGTGGCTCTGTCAGTATGTCGGCACCTCTTCCCACTTCCCTTATATGTGTTGTAATTTCAATCACTTTCAATGGATGTCCTCATTAGTGGCATATCATATTACATTAAAACTCTTCTAACATCTCCACAATGAATAACATATCATCTGCACAGACGATAGACTTAGACTTACTCTCGTTCACACAGACTCGCCACACGTTACCAGATTACATCGCGTAGCGATTTACTGGCATTGAAATACATATCATCTGCACAGACGTACCCGCGTTCACACAGAATTGTCACACGTTACAAGCTGACATCTCAAAGTGGTATCACCGCATTGAAACACATATGCTCGCCCCAGACTTACACTCGTTCGTTCGAAATCGTTACACGTTACAAGTCGACCTCTCAAAGTGGCTTCTCAGCATTGCAATAGTTATGATCTGCACAGACGTCCCCATCGGTCACACGGAACGGTAACACGTTACAAACTGCCATCTCAAGGTGACATCTCGGCATTAAAATATATATCATTGCCTAGACTTACCTTCGTTCATTCAGATTCGTTACACGTTACATTCTGACATCACAAAGGGGCATCTCAGCAAAGAAATATATACTATTGCCTTAGACGTTCGATGGAATCTTTATGATTCAATGTTGAGATGTCACTTTGAGATGCATTTACAGTTGTGTTTTTAGTGAGTATTGCGTTACTGGAAACACGTCCCTTTTTCCTTTCCTCAGAATCGTGGACCAAATGCATATGCTTGCTTTTTATTCGCCAGACGCCGTCAATCTTCCCCACCTCTTGCATATCGCTCCATTGTACGCTCAGCAGCTCTTCAAATCTTCCAAGGGGCATTTCTTAGCAGAGATTTAAAATTACTGCGCAGTACTGATCAGTCCCTGGGTTGTCAGTGTGAGGACTGGGAGGATAATTTAAGATGAGAAAAGGTGATTCGCCCGAGGCTCGACTTCGTTCTGTCTCGCTAAATAAATCTTACATTCTTCAACATCTTTGGACTAGACTTATCTACAACAATCTTAGGTCCAGTTCCCACACCAAACAGCAAAGTTTTGTCTATTTAATTCCCATATAACTCGATGTTCAAGCGTGAGTCTCATCACGGTGACAGCCACCGTCTGCAAACATGGTTGAATATTAGACTTAAGTTCCGACATCCAATAAAGGAGTTTTGCGTCAATAATCGAAATACCTTTTTCGTAAGACTGCATCAATTCTAATACTCATAAAATCAAAATTATAAAAAAAACATTGGATAGTTACCTTCAAAAGAGAAGCAGTCAACAGTTCCCAATGCTGACCGCAAGAGATCGAGATGTTGTTTACATACTTATCAGTGACCAGTTTTCTTTACCCGAATCGTTTTCTAAAGTATGATGTATCTCAGTCAATCTTTAAGAGTGCCTGTTCATTTGAACACCATGGAGATATAATACACATGATACGCTCAAGCGACTATTAGCTGTGAGTTAAACAGAAAAGGACACAAGTTGCGAAACGTAACGCCGTATGCACCAGCGTTCGGCTTTATTCCGAGAGTTTTGTGCTTTGGCAGAAATAAAATCAATATCCTCTGTATCGTGTAAGACATATTGTAGGGTCTGTAAAATATGAGAAGATTTGCTAAACTTGTACATGTTCCGGACGACAATTGACTTGTACCAGTCGGGAAGGTCGACTATGGAAATTCAAGTGGTAATTATCTAATTATCAGACTAGCAATGTATGATTTTCCAGTAACCCTCGTAAATATATACGGACATAATACAATAAATTGCACAAATATGAAAGACATTGACAATCTGTCAAAACTTATGTAGTACTGAATCCAGACACAGATACGGAGAACAGTACATGAACACGGAAGACGTTATAAATGTAAACGAAAAATACGGGAGTCTCGAGTTGTATCCTCAGATATATTCAATATTATTACGGAATCTGACATAAAATCCTTGTACAATACCGTTAACTCTATTGAGTATCGATAAGTTCAACAGCTTTTTGATAACAGATTTTTAACCCTATTACCACACAAAAAATCTTTGATTTCTGCTTTGATGTCGTCACGCTGACGTCATTTAAAAAGATAGATCGTTTACCTTCAGAAGACTTGATGGGACTAGTACATCACCGCTCTGCTCCAAAATCGGTGCTATCTGCCGTGTGGTCATGCCATTCAAGATGCTCACATGAACAGCCACAACAAAACACGTCGCTGGAACACAAATCATCAAGGGATCAGTTTTGGATCTTGTGATGTTTTTAGAAATAAGCAGTCAATATATTTGCCTGTGGGGTCATATGACATCTTGTCAGTACGCCTGCATTGTTTTCCACCGCCCTTTCAATGCTGCGTTCAACTCACAATGTTTAAGTGGACGTGACACGGAACTGAGTTCCTTGAGTGTCATTTGCAGTCTCATAATATAACACCAAACCCAGTTTATAGATAACAGCTTCTGTTTTATTAAGAGTGATTTCATAAAAAATTTCTGTAGATATTTTGGATTATCAGATAACAAGAATAGATAGCCTAGCATGTGGTTAATTGTTGTTGCAATAACCAAGCTGACGTTAATAAATCGGTTCAGGAAGATTGAGACATACACCGACATAAGATGATCAGACAAGATCAAGATTGTCCGGAAAGTCAGGAACAACTCAGTATTATAGAATTTATGACTTTGCTAGATGGCGGAAACAGAAGAAGTAAACGACAAATTCGCTGGTAGCTCAGATCAGCTAAGTAAAACCCCGATTCTGACATTATTCCTTAACATTGGATTTGTTAAGAGTCATGTCCATTTGAATTGCCAGACCAGTCTCGGACATTCGGATATCTAACAGGACCCTGCCACTCCGAGATATGTTTTTCAGGGCCCGCATTTTAATAGAGACGTCCATCATGATGTCAACCTGAGTTAGTTTGGGAGAAAATGGCGCCTCGTTTTGTCATATGACCTCTTTGTTGACCATTGATCTTTGGCATCTTCGCCCGACATAGTATTCGGGCATATGGTTTGAGTGACATAGCGACCGCTGTCTCACGTGTTGGTGAAAAATCCCCATCAGTTCGCTATCGAGAAGGCAAATGAACCGAATTCATCGAACGGCAAGATAGCTTAGTAAGGAAACGCATCTCCCCACAATTCTCGATACACCATCAAAGGCTGCGTAAGGACCTCAATGGGAACGATTGTCAAATCACAGCGATGGAAGAGTCTCACGGAACCGGAAAAAAAACACGAAAACCTTAACCATATCTGATGAAAGTGCATGACAGCAGTTACATCGCTAGTCTTTATCAAAGAAAGGTTTCGTATATCTGCTGACAACCAGAACTGTCGGGGCCAAACGATACGCTGGACGTTTTTCTGCACGAATCTGGCCAAACCGCTGTTCAGAGTGGTTCTGGTCATATTCACAGGTCGTCCTCTAACCTAGAGATGGACTGGTGGTTCTGACATCTTTGTTCACGATTCAGTGCTGCAGGGCGATCATTTTATAAATAGTTGAAGGCAATCGGCCTCTCCCAGGATACCAATGAGGGCCCCTATGCAATATGCGCTGTGTCGAATAAATTCGTTTTCATCAGGGATCTCAAAGATCTAGCACTAATGAGCAAAAAAGGTCCTTGTTTCCGTTTTATAAATCGAATTAGGAAGAGATATTTTTTGTCATCTAGCAAGTGATCGTATAACATTATTTTCGTTATATGGGTATTAAACTTAGTATAGCAAAGATTCTAGTGCTGAACATGGGTCGAGTTCCGTGCGGGTTTCAAACCACCGACCCAGAGTAAGGCACCTAATCGCCAGCACTATATGTCAGCGATCTAAATCACTCGGCCAATGGGCCTCCCACAAAAATAGTAGAAAGCAGACCGGTAGTGTTGAAAGCGAACATAGAGTATCCCTCTTATGACCGTAATGACACAGCTCCCATAGCTGAATACATAGGAAGAGATTTTTTTGTCATTTAGAAGGTGATCGTATAACATAATTTTCGATATTATTGGATTACACTTTCTGAGTGTAGCACAGATTCTAGTGCTGAAAATTGGTCCTGTCCCGTGCGGGATTCGAACGAGCGACCCAGAATAAGCCGCCTTATGGCCACCACTATATGTCGGCGATCTAAACCACTCAGCGAACAGGCCTCCCACAAAAATAGAAGGTGACAGACCGGTAGTCTTGAAAGCGAACGTACTATACTAAGAAGTGTTATCCCAAAATAACGTCATCAAGATGTCATAATCGCTCAAGCATGTGTAAATGTGATATAGTCCAAAACTATTAACGTGGTGTTTTCAATATCTATAACCCCATTCTAAAATTGTATTCTAAGACTTAGAATTTCATCCAATTACCTATTGCTGAGAGCCCATAAAGTCACGAAGATATAAAATGATCTCCGATCAACAGTATAAACGCTGAAAACATGTTCATGTAATTTGAGCAAAAATAATCCGATTATTTTAATATGATATTGATCATAAAATTGAGAGTGCGAAAATGTGATTTTGAACAATGTTTGTGACGTTATGATCGCCATAAAGATGTTTATGCGTGTTATATTCATTTAGTCAATTATATAACTATTCCGAAACCTACCGCATATGCCCAAGTTTGAAGTATTATAACTATTCACCTACTTTTTTCCTATCTATTGGAGTGATATGTAAGATACAGCCCTTATCAGAAATTGATTTTCATGCCACAATGCCAGTGATCCAAAATCCCATAAATCCCAAACGCCACCATGGCCAGAGTGCAAACGAGTGGTTTTCAACTTGACATATGATAGACATTCAGAAAAACATAGTTGGACAGTGGTGACACTAGTGTTGACACGCGGTCTAGGGCAGATACGAACCTGTTTTACCTTGAATTTCACTACTTTATATACTGATCGAGTTCATTGTTCAATCAAAATGTCGGAAACCACGAATCCTTGTTCAATTGCACTACATATAAGGGTTATAATTGATGGGATGTTTCTTTGTTGATAGCTGACAGACCTATATTATCTGAATACGACTTTGTGCAGAACTCTATTCATTAAAAGTATTATTTATTGATGTAGTTGTCCTCCGCTACTTACTAGGGGCGGGGGGCACTGGGAAATACCGGTGTCCGTAATTCCGTAAGATTTTCTTGTCCGGACAATAACTCGTGAACGATTTAACCGATCAACTTCAAACTTGGGGGGTGCCTTGACATTGGCGAGAGGACGGTTGGGTTTGTTTTCCAGCAATGTTCGTAATCTAATATGACCGCCGTCAGCCATATTGGATTATAAGCAGTTGGATCTTGTCCGGACAATAACTCGGTAACGATTCAGACGATCTACTTCATACCTGGGGAGTGCCTTGACATTGTTGAGAGGAGGACAGGGATTGTTTTTCAAGGACGTGCTTAATCCAATATGGCCACCATCGGCCATACTGGATTTGTGCAGAACTCTAATTATTCATTAAAAATATTATTTATTGATCTAGTTATCTCTAGTTCACCGTGTACCATCATCAAAGCTCATTTGCATACGAAATTTGTAGCAGACTCATTTATCTTTCAAGTGTAATTTTTCAGCAACCACTAGAGATATTTTCATGAAGTATATGTTAAAATTTTCAGAAAATACACCAACAACATATCTCACCCATAAAAGTTATAATTTTCCATTGGATTCACCCTTAAAAGATGATCGGTCCCATGTCTGTTCTTTCTCTTCACCAAACGCTATATAGACGATGTCCTTGCTTTGGATAATGCCTATATAGGTGAATCTGTGAAAGTTATATATCCACCTTCACTGAATTTATATGGAACAGCCAAAAGTGTTACGCCAGAAACTGACGTACGACTGAAGTGAACAGACTAGCGTACAATCAGTGGTACACAAAGTGTCTACAGACTGTAGTTGTCACCTTAGCAACGTTCTGCAGAGTCACTCTCAGGCGCCTGGTGGAGTGTCTGGAACTTTGTATAGATATTCAAATGATGGTTGGGCAGCTGTTTTAGAGCATCCCTGCAGCCGGTCGATCAAATCTCAGCGAACCTATTTGGATATACCATAACACACCCCAAAGTAACCAAGAAATCAATCAATTCGTCATAAACTATCTGGAAAATGGTGAAGATGTGTCCGAGTTCTCGATGCACCAACCATTTCAATGGAAACCTCAACAATGTTCCAATAATTTTTCTCAATTTACATAACCAACCCCACGGCGGGAATAGGTCATTCCCGAGATAAACTGGGATGAGGTCTATACTAAGATGAAATTTGTACTGATGATGAGGATGGCAATATGGGCGGAAACTTAGATGTATATTTGACCATGATTTTTCGAAATCACAGATTAGTATATAAAAATGGTCTCCATATAAGTACATTGTTAAAGCTGTGAATTTGAGTTTTTTGGTCAGAATAATTTTTTTTCTTGCGTTGATCTTTCAGATTTATATACTCTCTCGTAGACCCATATCGCTATATAACCATTCGTTGACACGATACAATGCCCCGGAGTTTAAGACGCATCAATTTATTAACGTCTTATTTTAGTACAGGTTATACATGTAAGGTTAACGTTTACAGATCCAATGACAGGACGGTTCACGGGAAACAATTACGACTATTCTCTGAAAGAAGGATTAAGGCATTATAACGTGTATAACGATTGCTTTCCTCTGTGAGCCATTCGTTCCTTTGACGTCATATGGCTAGAGCATTTTCATAACGGTTGAGCCATTATCCTGGCCTTGGTAACGCGATGAAGGGTCCTCTGGGAACAGTGTGTAGTAAGCCAAGACACGCCTGACTAGACAGCCTCTTAGTCGGATAAATTGACTGCATTTCTAGGGACCTACTTGCGTGTTCCGCCAGACGAAAATATCATGTAATCTGATTTACCCAACTGTTGAGTTGTTAATGAAGATGACAGAGTATAGGTCCTCCTTCCTAGACGATACCTCGGAGGAGAGATGTATTGGAGTTATCTAATAATACTAGATGGAATATTATCACCGCATAACATTTTGAAGGTGGAAAAACAATGCTGAATCTTTTATTCAACAATTATTTACGGTACGAGAACAAACAACCGTGAATAATAATATTTGAAAATAATTTCTCCGTGTGTGTGTGCGGGAAAAATCTATACAAAGGGAAATAACTCTGTATCTGTGTTGCTTTGCGATCTTTTCAGACAGTGGATATAGAATTGCACCACAAAGTATCCCTCGAGTATAAAAAACCATAATCTCCAAGCTGGTGATTATTATTTCCAAGCAATAGATAAATACTTCCTCCGAATTTGAGTTATGGTGTGTATATCATTGTCCAGGGTATAGTTCGTCCGTAAGTAGGGAACTATTATCGTTGTTGAAGACTTCGGCTGAAATAGACTGGGAATAATCTGGCCAAGGCATGATGTTGCCGAGATATAGAGTACGATTTGAGCACAAAAAATATTGGCACGTTTCTTGCAACTCAATTTCCGTTACAGAAATATGAAATGCCAAAATTAAGAATAAGAGCAGAGCCTTTCAATCACTTTCAATGGGCGTCCTCGTTAGTGGCATATCACATCACATTAAAACTCTTCTAACATCTCCACAATGGATAACATATCATCTGCACAGACGATAGACTTAGACTTACTCTCGTTCACACGTTACCAGATTACATCTCGTAACGATTTACCGGCATTGAAATACATATCATCTGCACAGACGTACCCGCGTTCACACAGAATCGTCACACGTTACAAGATGACATCTCAAAGTGGTATCACGGCGTTGAAATACATATGCTTGCCTCAGACTTACATTCGTTCGTTCGAAATCGTTATATGTTACAAGCCGACATCTAAAAGTGACTTCTCAGCATTGCAATAGTTATCATCTCACGGAATCGTAACACATTACAGGCTGACATCTCAAAGGGGCATCTCATCATTGAAATACATATCCTCCCTGACGTCCCCTCGTTCACACAGAATTGTAACACGTTACAAATTTACACTCGAAGCGAATTCTCGGCAATTAAAAAACTTATCATTTCCGCAGACGTCCCCTCGTTCAGACAGATTCGCTACACGTTACAAGCCGACATCGCAAAGTGACATCTTAGCAATGAAATATATATGATCGCCTTAGATTTACACTCTACCATACAGAATCGTTACAATTTACAAGCTTGACATTGCAAACGGGCACCTCAGCTATGAAATATATACGATTGTCTTAGAACTCCCTGCTTCATACAGAATCGTTACACGTTACAAGCTGACATCTCAAAGTTATTTCACGGCATTGAATATATATCATTGCCAACGCTTATCTTCGTCGTTCAGATGCCTTACACGTAACATTCTGACATTACAAATGGGCAACTCAACAATGAAATATATACGATTGCCTTAGACGTCCCCCAGAATCTGTGTGATTCAATGTTGAGATGTCACCATGGCAGTGGCGTCAGAATGTAATTGAAAGTGGGGGGAGGCACTATCACAGTCCAATAGGCGAGAGACCAGGGGCCGCCTAGGCCCGGGAAGCTCCGGGTTCCTATATCGCCGGTGATGCGTTGTGAGCGTTTTTTCCGGAAATAAGACTGATCATAATGTATGCAGATTTATGGTTTTATTTTCACGATTTTGTCGCAATTATAAGCGCGCATCGATATTGAAAACATCGCATCTCATGCCTGCATCCATTTGACTTTCTAGGTATATTTAATACATACAAAACGATGACTTAGTTCTTGGAAGGGAAACCAATATGCCTACCGATACGATTCATTCACACAAGATAAAACAAGGCGAGGGTCCAGGGGTCGCCTAGGCCCCGGCAGCGCCGACGTCCCAGATCTCCGGGGTTTCGTTCTGAGCGTTTCCCCGGAAATAAATTCAAACATGATGTATGCAGATTTATGGTTCTATTTTCACATTTGTTTCCCTTTTATAAGCACGCATCGATATTGAAAAAATCATACTTCATGCCTGAATCCATTTGGCTTTCTAGTTATATTTAACACAAAAAAACGATGACCGTTACATCATGGAACATTAGAACCAAATGATACCGATTAATTCACACAAAGCTAGAATAAGCGATCCTCACAGCCTGACAGGCGAGGGACCAGCGACAAGCCCTGGAAGCTCCAGGGTTTCGGATTGCCGGAGATGTATTTTACGCGTTATTGTATATAGATTTATGGTTCTATTTTCACATTCGTTTCACACAAACACGCATCGATATGAAGAATATGCCGGACTCCATTTGACTTCCTGGTTTACCACAAAGAAAATAGGCCTATAACACACCTGGCACTTCGTCTGTAATTTTTATGTAGGGACATGGCTAGTTTGGAGTGCCGAAAAGTGGGGGGGTGCAAATGTATTCGGGACCCCCTAAGTCAAAAGTGGGGGGGAGCGGCGGGGACCCCCCCCCTCCCCCGCTTCCGACGCCACTGCATGGGATGCATCTTCAGGTGTGTTTTTAGTGGATATTGCGTTACTGGGAACATGTGCCTTTTTCCTATCCTCAAATAGTGGACCAAATGCATATGGTTGCTTTTTAGTCGCCAGACGTCATTTTTCCCCACCTCTTGCACATCGATCCAATGTACGGTCAGCAGGTCGTCAAACCTTCCAAGGAGCATTTCTTAGCAAAAAATTGAAATTACTGCCCCGTACTGATCAGTCCCTGTGTTGCCATTGTGGGAACTGGGGGTATACTGTAAGATAAGGAAAGGTGATTCGCCATAGGCTCAGATAGAGACAATCTCACTTCGACTTCATTTTGTCTCTCTAAATAAAACATACATTCTTCAACTTCTTTGAACTAGACTTATCTACAACATGCTTAGGTGTAGTTTCCACACACTTTTCCCTAAGGCAGTTAGCATCAATTCTGAAGCTATCAAAAAAAGTGAATGATTTCCTGCAAGAGGAAAGCAGTCAACAGTTCCCAATGATGACCGCAAGAGATCGGGATGTTGTTTACATGAAATACTTATCAGTAACCAGTTTTCATCACCCGAATCGTTTTTAAGAGTATGATGTATCTCAGTCAATATTTGAATGAGACTGTTCATTTGAACACCATGGAGATATAATACACATGATATGTTCAACCGACTTCTAGCCGTGAGTTAAGTAGAACTGGACACAGAACTGGCTTTATTCGGAGCGTTTTCAGCTTTCGTGAAAATAAAATCAATACCCTCTGAATCATGCAAGACATATTGTAGGGCCTGTAAAATATGAGAAGATGTGCTGGTAAACTTCCGGTCGACAATTGACTTGTACCAGTCGAGAAGATCGACTATGGAAATTCGAGTGGAAATTATCTAATTATAAGGCTAGACATATATGATTCTCCAGTAACTCTCGTAAATATATATGGATATAATACAATAAATTGCAAAAATATGAAAGTCATCGACAATCTGTGAACACTTATGTAGTACTGAATCCAGTCTCGGATACGGAGAATTAAGAATATATAAATAAACCACAGACAAGAAAAGCGGTTCTCTAACTTATTTATAAAAACGATTATATAGATATTTGGATAACAGTACATGAGAACAGAACACATTATCAATGAAGATGAGAAAAAGCAGATCAGCCTCGACTTTTACTACATCCTCAGATATATTCAACATTATTACGGTATCTGACATAGAATCCTGGTACAATACTGTTAACTCTAGTGATACATAGAGAGAAAAAATACTGGAAGATCAACTGCTTTTCTTCTTTGATGTAAATATCGTAAAGATCATTGTGATTGTAGTTTAGTGACTTGTAAACATGGTGGAGAAAGACGCGCTTGGTCGGCGTCGGGCCTCACAGATTTTTGTTCTGAGTAAGGGCTTGTATTCTATTAATACTCCCTCATCTAGTCTGTTTCCTCTATCAGGCGGTCAAATAGTTCATCACTATCCTTCAGAAGACTTGAGAGCGCTAGCACATCATCGCTCTGAAATATTTGTATCGAATACAGCTCAAAACGGTGCCATGGGCCGTGTGCTCATGTCATTCAAGATGTCCCCATGAACAGCTACAATAAAACGTCGCTGGGATACAAATCACCAAGGCATCAGTTTGGTTCTTGTTATGTTTTAAAAAATCTGTAGTCAGTGTATTTGCCTGTGGGCCATATGCCTTCTTCTCAGTACGGCAGCATCATTTTCCGCCGCCCTTTCAATGTTGCTTTTAATTCTCACTGTTTAATTGTACTTGGCCATTGCAGGCTCAATATGTATCATCAAACCCACTCTATAGGAAACAGCTTGTGTTATATTAGGAGTGATTTGATACAATTTTCAGCAGATATTTTGGATTTTCTGATAATAAGAATAGATAGGCTAGCATGCGATTAATTATTATTGCAATAACCAAGCTGATGTCAATAAATTGGATCAGGAAGATTTGGACATACACTGACATAAGATGATCAGACAAAATAACCTTGACTGGAAGATTAGGATGTCAGGAAAACTCGTCATAAAATTTCTGACTTTTCTCGATGACGGAAGCCAGAGGAAAGTAAACGACAAACCCGTAGATATCTCAGATCAGTCAAATAAAGCCTCGATTCTGACATTATTTCTTAACGTTGGATTTGTTAGGGTTTGAATTGACAGGCCACGCTTGGACATCCTGTCATATCTAACCGGACCCCGCCAGTGGGCCCGAGATATGTTTTCCAGGGCAAACGTTTTAATAGAGACGTCCATCATGATGCCAATCTCGGTAAGTTTTATCAGATGACCTCTTTGCTGGTTATTGATCTTAGCGTATACGTCCGATAGACTATTGGTAAATAGTTTGAGCAGTTTATCATCAAACTCAACAATTCCCTAGCGACCGTTGTCTCGCGTTTCATCAAACGGCCAGATAACTTAGTCAGTAAATGCTTCTCGCCAAGTTTCGCGATACACCATGAAAGACTAAGTAAATCTGTCAACGACCAGAACTGCCAAGGCCAGACGATACACTCGACTTTTTATCGAAGTCTGGCCAAACCGCTGTTCTCAGAGCCTCTGGTCATATTCACAGCACGTTCTCTAACCTATAGGTGGTTCTGCCATATTTGTTCACTGTTGTAGGCCGATAATTTGGTTTGAGGTAATCGGCAACTCGCAATGTACTAACAGGGATTTCGATGCAATACAAGCCATTTCGAATGAATTCGTTTGCACCAAGGATCTAGTACTAATGAGCGAGAAAGGTACTTGTTTCCGTTTTATCCTATCTCCGCAGCGACAGAAAAATGAGAGCTGGCACTCCGTGACTTTGTAGTGTATCATATTCGGGTCGGTTTGAGCATATATTCACACCGCCCGAGAGGAAGATCATAGGTAAATTCAACAGGACGACCATGTGGGTACCAGAAAAGTGATGTTTTCGTCATTTTTGCAAAATTTCTGCTTTTCTGCAGCTTTTGCGACGCGAACACAAATAAAAATAGAAACATCTGATAGAAAAATCGTCCCAAAAATGCCTTTTTTTATATGACGTTACTGTGCCGTCATAATTGCGAGAATTTCCTTACATTTCCGTGTAGAGCTGTACCCAAGGGCACAGTGCGATGAATTTCAGCCTCCTAGTCCAGGCGGTAAGAAAAAATAATTAGCCGAGAAAGGAGGATGGGGGAGGGGAGGGGCCGGGGAAGCGATATGGCCCTCCTCCAGGCCTGGACAATCGGCCATGTCGGTCATGTAAGACGAAATGACGTGAATTTACGAGATTTCCAACAGTTGCAAAAGGGCAAGTGGACGGCCATTTTTCCATTTGTCAGGTCAGGTCAGGTCAGATCAATGTTAAGTCAGGTCAAATAGTGGTATCTCCGCTTACATGAACCCTGTCCCCCAAATCGCCCAGGTCAGGTGGAGTTGACCGATTTTTATTTTGACAGTTCTCAATGTTCGACGTAAACGGGTCTGGGTATATTTGAAAATAATCTGGTCGTAAAAATAGCAAGAATACCTATCACAACCAGAAATATTTGTTCTTGTGTGAACGTCGTCATAGAAAATAAGCTAAGAACGGAGGTGCGCAAGCGCTTAGCGAAGAAAATATCTCCTCTGCACTGCGTGAAAAGTGTAAATAATTGAGGCGAGAAAGGTTCTGTCCAGAATGCTCAAAATGTTCAGTGTAACAGACAACAGAAAAATAGTTCCCTTTCGCGGAAGGCAGCGATATCATTCTATACTCAAGTATAAACGGGTACGGCCGATTGCTGCCAGAAAATACTCATGTTACTCGTACACACGATCACAGAAAAGGGACAACGTACACACGATCTAAGAAACTGGACAACCGGAGAATAAGTAGAAAAATAGTGGTTAGTCGTACACACGGATACATGAAAACTGATCAACTTGGTAGTCTGTTGCAGGCTTCATTCCTTTGTTTAATCTGATTTAGTTCGCCTACAAATCTATAGCGGTGTCTCGTTAGAAATTTCTCCTTGGTTAAAAAGAAATGGATTTATTTCCAACATGCCCAAATAGCATACTAACTTTCGGCTTATCTCATCTGGAGTCTCTCTCATTTAATGCTAAAGTCATGCACGCGCAACTGACGTTTCTCCCGCCAAGAACACTAGGCTAATACGTTGTTCTCGAGTAGCATATTTCTGCAGGGAAATTTCAGTTTAAATGGCGAAATATCTTCGAACGTAGATACATGTATAAGAAAGTTGTGAATTACATGTACGTTCATAATCACGCGGCTGTAACGCATTCGATGCTGAACTTTCCTTTCCAGCTCTTTTGTCGTAAAAATGTATATCACAAGATTGTATTTCCCTAATCAAGTATAGTGCTGTTGCAGTCTACATGACAGCGATATGTATGTACAGGAATGCTGATGAAAGATAAACTCTACACCTGACATACGAATGGGTGAAATATTAGATCACAGCTTTTCTGATTCCAGTTCAGAATAAAACTCGATTATTGATTCCACTTCAAAGTATCTGCTGCAGGCACCATCGACAGCTGCTACTTTGCTGAGTTCACGACACGTCAGACAAAGAATGGCCCTGTTAGAAGCAGATAGACATTATATTGGACGTCACGCGAAACCGGTCTGATTCTGACAGGTGTCAATTAACGTAATTCTGGCTGGAGCAATTAGAATAAATCTCGACATTTTTGAGTAAACGTGTTCATTAGACATGAGAAGTTTCTACCATGAACCGACAATTGCGTTATCGACCCTGTATCGCGGAACGTTATACTTGTATTCCTGAGATCAGTGACTGGCCATCTTCGTACATCAAGGCAATGGATCTGAACCCCGATGCAGTTTCATCCCTCTTTTAAGCTCATCGATTTCAATTAAATGACAGGTGTTCAATTATCCTG